>CM069912.1:24253835-24531800 GCA_036172215.1 Camellia granthamiana | reverse complement strand
TTCTACTGTCGAAATTGAGTACCGTGTTATAGCTCATGCTACTGCTGAAGTTGTCTGGCTTCGTTATCTCTTGTCTGATTTGGGTGTGTCTCAGTCTTCCCCGACCTCTTTCTACTGTGACAATCGTAGTACTATTCAGATTGCCCATAACACTGTCTTTCATGAACAGATGAAGCACATTGAGATTAATTGTCACTTTGTTTGTCAGTATCTGCAGTCTAGCTCTATCTCACTTCCGTTTGTCACTTCATTGTTGCAACTTGCTGATTTCTTTACAAAGACTTACACCTCTACTTGGTTTCGATTTCTTCAAGACAAACTCTTAGGGTGTGTTTGGTAACGTTTACATTTTCAGTTTATATTTACAAAAATTTTATAAACTGGTTTTTGTTTATTTTTTGTTTATTTTTAGAAAAACATAAACTACAAACACGTTTGGTAATTGACAAAATGTTTAAAAAATTTTAAAAATATAAAAAGAGTGAGAAATGGCAAGTGGTGGCAAGTGGCAGCGGAAGACGGTGGTGGAAAGTGGTGACGATGGGTGGTGGATAGCTGGTGGTGATGGGTGGTGGTGGGTGGGTGGGTGACGGTGGCAAGTGGTGGGTGGTAGCGAGTAGGTGGTGGTGGTGGTAGTGGTAGTGGCGAGTGGTGGTGGCAGGTAGGTGACGGATGGCGGGTGATGGTGGGTGGTGGGTGGGTGGGTGGGTGACGGTGGCGGGTGGTAGGTGGTAGCGAATGGGTGGTGGTGGTGGTGGCAGGTGGGTGGCGGATGACGGGTAGTGGCGGATGGGTGGTGGGTGGTGGCAGATGGGTGGTGGGTGGTGGGTGATGGGTGGGTGGGTGATGGTGGCGGGTGGTGGTGGGTGCTGGCAGATGGGTGGTGATGGGGGGTGGGTAGGTGACGGTGGCAGGTGGTCGGTGGTAGCGAGTGGATCGTGGTGGTGGTGGTGGTGGTGGCGGGTGGTGACAGGTGGATGGCGGATGGCGCGTGGTGGTGGGTGGTGGCGGGTGGGTGGTGGTGGCAGGTAGGTAGCGGGTGGTGGTGGTGGGTGGGTGGGTGACGGTGACGGGTGGTGGTGGCAAGTGGTGGGTGGTAGCGGGTGACGGTGATGGGTGGTAGGTGGTAGCGAGTGGGGTGGTGGTGGTGGTGGTGGTGGTGGTGGTAGTGGCGGGTGGGTGGTGGGTGGTGATGGTGGGTGGGTGGGTGGGTGGGTGACGGTAGCGAGTGGGTAGTAGCGGGTGGTGGGTGGTGGGTGGGTGGTAGGTGAGTGGTAGATTGCGGGTGGTGGTGGGTGACGGATGGCCGGGTGGTGGTGGGTGGTGGCGGGTGGTGGCGGGTGGGTGGTGGTGGTGGGTAGGTAGCGGGTGGTGGTGGTGGGTGGGTAGGTGACGGTGGCGGGTGGTCGGTGGTGGTAGCAAGTGGGTGGCGGATGGCAGGTGGTGGTTGGTGGTGGCGGGTGGGTGATGGGTGGTGATGGTGGGTGGGTGGGTGACGGTGGCAGGTGGTGGGTGGTAGCGAGTAGGTGGTGGTGGTGGTAGTGGTGGTGGCGAGTGGTGGTGGCAGGTAGGTGACGGATGGCGGGTGATGGTGGGTGGTGGGTGGGTGGGTGGGTGACGGTGGCGGGTGGTAGGTGGTAGCGAATGGGTGGTGGTGGTGGTGGCAGGTGGGTGGCGGATGACGGGTAGTGGCGGATGGGTGGTGGGTGGTGGCAGATGGGTGGTGGGTGGTGGGTGGATGGGTGATGGTGGCGGGTGGTGGTGGGTGGTGGCAGATAGGTGGTGATGGGGGGTGGGTAGGTGACGGTGGCAGGTGGTCGGTGGTAGCGAGTGGATCGTCGTGGTGGTGGTGGTGGTGGTGGCGGGTGGTGACAGGTGGATGGCGGATGGCGCGTGGTGGTGGGTGGTGACAGGTGGATGGCGGATGGCGCGTGGTGGTGGGTGGTGGCGGGTGGGTGGTGGTGGCGGGTAGGTAGCGGGTGGTGGTGGTGAGTGGGTGGGTGACGGTGGCGGGTGGCGGTGGCAAGTGGTGGGTGGTAGCGGGTGACGGTGATGGGTGGTAGGTGGTAGTGATTGGGTGGTGGTGGTGGTGGTGGTGGGTAGTGGCGGGTGGGTGGTGGGTGGTGATGGTGGGTGGGTGGGTGGGTGGGTGACGGTAGCCAGTGGGTAGTAGCGGGTGGTGGGTGGTAGTGGTGGTGGTAGGTGAGTGGTAGATTGCGGGTGGTGGTGGGTGACGAATGGCGAGTGGTGGTGGATGGTGGCGGGTGGGTGGTGGTGGTGGGTAGGTAGCGGGTGGTGGTGGTGGGTGGGTGGGTAGGTGACGGTGGCGGGTGGTCGGTGGTGGTGGCAAGTGGGTGGCAGATGGCAGGTGGTGGTTGGTGGTGGGGGGGTGGGTGATGGGTGGTGATGGTGGGTGAGTGGGTGACGGTGGCAGGTGGCAGGTGGTGGGTGGTAGCGAGTGGGTGGTGGTGGTGGTAGTGGTGGCGGGCGGTGGTGGGGGCGGGTAGTGGTGGCAGGTGGGTGGCGGGTGGTGGTGGGTGGGTGGGTGACGGTGGCGGGTGGTAGGTGGTAGCGAGTTGGTGGTGGTGGTGGTGGCGGGTGGGTGGCAGGTGGCTGGTGGTGGATGGTGGTGGCAGGTGGGTGCTTAGTAGCGGGTGGCAAGTAGGTGGCGGGTGGTGGTGGCGGGCGGTGGATGGTAGTGGCGGGTGGTGGGTGGTGGCGGGTGGATGGCAGGTGGGTGGTGGTGGCGGTGGCGGTGGCGAAGGGTGAGTGGTGGTGGCAAGTGGGTGGCAGGTGGGTGGTGGCTGGTAGGTTGGTGGTGGTGGCGGGTGGTGGTGGCGGGCGGGTGGGTGGTGGTGGCGGAAGACGGTGGTAGAAAATGGTGGCGGGTGGTGGCTAGTGTTGGGTGGTAAAAAAAAAATACTCAAAACTCAAAACGAAAACACATTTTTTGTGTTTTCATTTTTTGGCCAAATTTATAAACTGAGACTACTTATTTATAAATCAAAAATTTTACCAAACAAGTTTTATTTGAGTTTTTAAAATTTTTATAAATATAAACAGAAAACTGAAAATGTAAGTGTTACCAAACGGCACCTTAGTGTTTTTTGCTAAAACACTTTGAGTTTGAGTAGGGGTAATAATATATTCGTATCTATTCTCTATATATTTAGGGGTTGTTTGAGATGTTCTAAATAAGTGCACTTTTTGACTTTTTATAAAATATGGGTTGGGTTTGAAATGATGTGTTAGATATGTGATGTGACTTAAATAAGATGATGTAACTTAAATAGGATAGTAACTTTTTATCTTTTTAACTTTTTTATAAGTTGTCAAACCTAGCCTTATATCAGGCATGTTTGATATCTATTTGATTGTATAGTGATTCTATTTCCTTTTTGTAATATTTGTCTTAGTGCTATATAAACCGTTGTGTAGTTTGTAAATATGCAATTGAATATACAAAAATCTTACAAGAGTATGTGGACCTGGTATGTTTATTTTAATATCTATTTTAATAATTTAAATTGTTTTCTAAAATTAAGTAAAATATTTATGTAAAAAATTAAAATACTCTGATATGTCCGTGAAATTATATATTTGAATCAAATTTATTAAAAATAAAAGAAAATCAAAATTAAAAATTAAATTTTTAAAAAATCAATCAAAACCAGGTGATATTTTTTTGGAACATCGTCTAGGGTTTTTGAACAATTGAGTTGTCGATCATGGAGGAGGGTTTTCAATTTTGCTGTTGTCAAATTTTCTTTTGGTTTGGGGGTGCAGATTTCGAGATCAACCATGGCAGGAGAAGAGGATTTGCCTGACGTGAGTCTCTCTACTGTTTCAGAAATGTATCTATATATATGTATATATGTATGCTTCTTGTATGTATTCTGGTATGTATCTTCGTTCCTCTCTCTCTCTCTCTCTCTCAGAGTTTGCCTGGTTATGCTTTTGTATCTGATGTCAATAACGAGACTGTGCTTTAGTATATATGAAATGAATGTTGAAAACAAGTTCACATTACAATGAATTGTTAGAAAGAGTATAGAATAACTATTTATAATCCTTGGAAGATACTAAATAATAAATATAATTAACCCCAAACTTGATTTTTGTTGTTGTACTAACTGTCCGTTTGGATTGGGTCATTTGGAGAGAAAAGAAAAGGAATCGGAATCTCTTCGCCCTAATTACTTGTTTGGATTATTAGAGAAATGGGGCGAATTAGAAGAAATAGAGAGAAACATTTTTTTTGTTCTTGAAAATTTATTTTTTGAATCTCAAGGAACTAACATAATGGTAACTTTTTATAATATCAAAATTGTGTATCCAAAAAAAATGATGTTAGTAAAGGTTTACTCGGTAAAATAACACAAGACACTTTATTTTCTTTTAGTTAGTCTAACTGAACAAGATATAAGAGAAATCATTTTTATCTTTTCTATTCTACTTATCCAAACAAGAGAGAGAGAAACGCAATATTTTCTATTCCGACTTAGCTTATCATTTCTTTTCTTTTCTCTCCTAAATTCCCAAATGCTGTAATCAAATTTGGTTGTCAGTTTTACAATTTCTAGTCAAATGATATAGAAGTTAATTTCCAACATATGTAGTTTTTTTTTTTTTTTTTTGATGTCTCTAACATGTATGTACTTGGAGACTAGAGTTTTGTAGAATGTAGTTAGAGACTAGAGTCTTGTAGAATGTGTTTTTTTTCCAAAACAACAGGTTCACCAAAATGTTGCACTGAAAATGTCAGTTAAGAATCCTAATTTTGGTTAGTTTATGAGTTTAATGTCTATAAATGGTGAGGACATAGGCATGCACCTCATGCACTCTTGAGATTTGCATAATGAGATTAAGCTTTTCCCATTAATACAATTTGTTTTACTTTCTAATCAGTACTTCTTGCTCTAGGCAATAACTGGTATTATTTTTAATATTATTAGAGGTTGTTTCCGAGTTTTATTTACTAATGAACCATTAGTAAAATTAACTAACTTGTCATTTTTATTTGTTTTTTTGGTACTGCTACTTATGCCATCAGCGATGATTATCATAATTGTGATGACTTTCCATAAATGCTCTGACAACTCATCCGGTCATCAGACCACGTTTATAGAACACACAAATTTAGTCACAGAGCCTGTTTATGGCCTGTTATCTTCACTGGTGGAACTTCTGGTGAAATATATGTATGAACCTAGTTTCACCTGTTGAAAGATTTGAAAGCCCTTATAGCCATGAAGGAGGCTAAAAGGCTAGCATGTTGTTTGCCTTCTATTTTTGTTGTTGAATTTGGTTTGGTTATCCTAAACACTTCACCTTCTTAAATTTTCACTTTCTATTGTGAATTATTCTTCTTTAGATTGCACCATTTGATGCTACTAAGAAGAAGAAAAAAAAGAAGCCAGTCATCCAGGATGTTGTGGATGATACCACTGACAAATTAGCTGAGAAAACAGAAAACTTGTCAAGTACGTATAAGAGATGACTTGCAAGATTGCATGTCCAAACTTCTGAATATTTATGTCTTCTCTATTTTGTTTGTGTGTATGTCTAGACAATCATCCTTAGAAAATTACCCAGCCATGTTAGTACATGTTATTGCACTAATGTTTAATGGAGTATTTATTTGTTCTTCTCGTGCAGTTTATGAGGGAGTTGAAAATGCATTCATTGGTTTGAAAAAGAAGAAGAAGAAACCAGTAAGTTATGAAGCTCACAACTCAAGCACAAAAATAACAGTTTTTTATTTGCTAAGAACTTGACACTGCATCCTTGCAGATAGAAACCGATGCCTTGAATGACGAGAATGTTGATGAAGTAGAGGATCTCGATGGTAATAAATTGCAACTCTTATACCTTAATTGACCAGGTAGCTAAGGTCACGTGTTTATAGCATATTATTCTACTTAAATTGTGTCAGACATTGTTCTAGAAATAACCTTATTTTTCATCCTCTAAATTGTGTAGGTGAGGATGAAGAAGGGGAAGGAATTGTCTTGCAATCACGGTATCCGTGGGAAGGAAGTGGCCGAGATTATGATTACGAGGAGGTATGTTTTATGTTCTTATGATTTTAATATTCTTTCATCCCCTTTGAATTAATTTATTGTATGAACTTCACATGTGTATGCAGCTCCTAAGCAGAGTGTTCAATATCCTCCGGGAGAATAATCCAGAGCTTGCTGGGGACAGGCGTAGAACTGTTATGAGGCCGCCACAAGTTCTTCGAGAGGGCACAAAGAAGACAGTCTTTGTGAATTTTATGGATCTGTGCAAGACGTATGTTTAGATTTTGTTGGGTTTGCATTTATCATAAAACAAATTATAAAATAAAATAAATTTCTGTCTTTTTTGGGTGGATAATAAATAAATTTCTGTCTGATTTGCTCTTTTTGTGAGAAGTCTTTGAAATTGTAGAGTGCTGGTGCTGAGAGAGATGATTGCTACATGTCAATTTCCCATCTTAAATTTAACGTTTCTTTAGACACTACTTGCACTTTGTGCATTTATATCTATTAATTTTAAATTGCAAATTTATCTTATTTCATGCATAATCTTGCCTGCCTTGCAAATTTTTGAAGTATACATGAACTCGATCATGTAGTATTTGTTAGTATTTTCAAATCAAGAACTTCTGCAGTTTGTATTTTTATCATCTTGTGTTCTTTCCCTTTAACATGCCAAAGTTAGTTTTTGGGGAAGTATCCTCAGTGATCCCAATGTTTTGTTATAGTTTTGCGAAAAAGGTGTTCTGAACTTTTGAAGCCATGGTATGAACTACTATGCAACACACTCTAGGTGTGTAAATTGAAACTGAGTCTCTCTCCTGCCGTATTTGTTCCTTAACTTTTGTCCATTTCAGGATGCATAGGCAGCCGGAGCATGTCATGACATTCTTACTCGCTGAAATGGGAACAAGTGGATCTCTTGATGGGCAGCAGAGATTAGTTGTTAAGGGTAGATTTGCTCCTAAAAACTTTGAAGGGATTCTGCGTAGATACATCAGTAAGTTTCTTGTTTTATCAGTTGAAAATAGGCAGTTAAGACGTTTACGAAACTTAGTCAGCAACTTAAGAAACCTTGTCTGGCCTTCAGATTTTCATGATGGGCCTGAATACTTTGGGCTGCTTGACTTGCCATTCATGCAAATTTTTTGCACATTTCTTTCTGTTTTGTTTCAGCTCTTTCGGATTCTCTCATGACATTACTTTGTGATTGCAGATGAGTATGTCATATGCAATGGCTGCAAAAGTCCAGATACAATTCTTTCCAAAGAGAATCGTCTCTTCTTTCTCAGATGTGAGCAGGTAAACCAACCTTATCCTTGTGTAAATATCCAAACATGCACCGGGATGTAATCTAGACACTGCTGGATTGGACCTGGATTGCAGCCAAAATAGAGAATAAAGCAAAATCTGAAAACAAATTGCTTTAGAAGTTTAAATGAGTCCATAATCTAATTGTGGCCATTGGGTATGCAACTGGATACTTGGGATTGTGTTTCTGAAATTATTTAGATGTCAATGAATTGAAAACAAATTAAACATGACAATTAAAATGAAGTAAATAACTAAAGCATCTGAGGCCATACATTATTTTTGCATTCACAATCTAATTTCTGTAGTCATTTTGTGAAGGGAAAAAAAAACCTCTAAAACTTTGAAGCCAACTTTTTGGAGATTTTTATGCTATTTTTTTCCCCTGAATTATCTGTCAGTGGTTAATTTCTTTGAACCTTGTGAATGTTCATTCTAGTGATAAATAATTATTGTACTGGTTAGACGAATTTGACAGTAGGTTTATTTTCTCTTAACATATCATTAACATTCTCTTGCAGTGTGGCTCTGGGCGGTCTGTAGCGCCAATCAAGGCTGGTTTTGTTGCTCGTGTTGGGCGTCGGAAGGCAGGAACATGACCGGAGTCATCTTCTGTTCTTCATTACTCATGAGGCTCGTCTTCTGTTCTTCATTATGGGATTGCTACTTCTAAATCTATCTATACTATATATAACCAAATGTAGTTATATTGACAAAAGTCTCCAAATATTCATTATTAAATTCTCATAATTTTAAAACTCTCTCTTTCCTACGTGGCAACCCTCTTTGATTGTCTTCATGTTTTCTATTTTTCTTCATTTTCTATTTGTTTGATTAATTAAAATAAAAATTAATTTCATGGGTTTATGGATAAAGATTTGAATTTCAAAATTCTTCCATATAGATAAACATATAAAAACTGATAAATAATTTATGAAAATTAATTTCATGGCCTACAGATAAAGATAAAAATTAAATAACTAATTTAAAAAAATTAATTTCATAACTTATAGATAATTTAAAATTTCTTCCCATAAATGAACTTATAAAAATTGATAAATAACTTATAAAAATTAATTTCATGACTTACAGATAAAGGTTAAAAAGTTGATTTAAAAAAATGAAATTACGCCTTTTTTTTTTTTTTTTGCCCTTCATTTTGTACTTTGATTAATTTCATTATAGATAAACATATAAAAATTCATAAATAATTTATGAAAAATTATTTCATGACCTAGAGATAAAGAAAAAAATTAAAACAATTATTTAAAAAAAATAATTTCATGACTTATAGATAAATAAACATATAAAAATTGATAAATAATTCATAAAAATTAATTTCGTGGTCTATAGATAAAGATAAAGATTAAATAATTGATTTACAAAAAATTAAAATGATAAAATTTAAATAAAAATATGATTTGTTAATTTGTATCTGTCAAAAACATATCTATCTAAATCTTTATTTTGATTTGAGTTAAGCCACAGGGCAACAACCAAGAGGGTTTCAGAGTTTGAGTTTGCTAGAGAGCAACAGCCAAGAGGGCTTCAGAGTTTGAGTTCGCTAGAGAGCAAAAACCAAGAGGGCTTCAGAGACTGAGTTTGCCAGAGGGCATCAGCCAGAAGGCTTCAGAGACATGAGCTTGCTAATGAGCAGCAGCCAGAGGGCTTTTGTTTCGCCAGAGGGCACAGTATAGAGATACTAGAGTTATTGAAGATATCAGTCAGAGGGCTTTGTGCTTGCCAGAGAGGGCATTGTTTAATCATTTTGAGGAGCAACTGTTGATTTGCATTAAGTTGACGAGGGCGTCGATAACTCGAGTGGAGGTGGAAGTCACGATGCGACGACCCACTGCGAGTTAGCTCAGAGGAGCATTAGGAGCATGAGAGACCATCAGAGGAATATCGTCTAGAGGCGTCAGCTCAGAGGAGCTTGAGTTTGCTCAGAGGAGCTTGAGTTTGCTTGGAGGAGCATTGGCAGATAGGCCATTTGAGAAGAGGTCTTGGCATTTCAAGAGCATTGGCAAAGGGCAGAGTTTAGAGACGCTCAGAGGAGCTTGGCAGAGGCCATTTTCAGAGAGGGCATTTCAGAAAAGTTGCCAACAGAGGGTGCAACAAGTAGAGTGCATTTCAGCTGGATTTGAGTAGAGAACAATGAGGGGAGCTTGGCTAAAAGAGTTAGACGTTGAAGGTAGGCCACCAACACAGAGGTGTTGGACTCATCAGAGGAGCCGGTACACGCGCTGCAGCATCAGCTTTGTGCTATATCAACGAGGACGTTGATGGTTGGAGTGGAGGAGAGTGTCACGGGTTGCCTTGCAAGGCTAACTCCGTGATGGTTCGCTGGCGGTGGTGTGGCCATTTGAGTGCTCAAGAGTGGCCATTGGAAGTGCCCTAACGTGGCCTAACTTTGGCCCCAAGTAGCCCAAGGCATGTATGCCACTAATAACCAGCAAACGGCAAAGCCGCAGCCCATGTCAATAGCCAACCAGCACTGCCAGCAGCAGCAAACAGCGCTGCTAGCAGCAGCAAAATACAGCAGCAGTGGCAGCCAACAGTGCAGAACTTTGACATGTTGTTTCGGCATTCAAACGAAGGAGTTTTGGGCTGAAATTTTTACTAGAAAGAGATCTTGGGGGAAGTGTTTTCCTGACCAAGTTTCGTGATTTTTCATAAATTCCACAAATTGAGAAAAATCACGAAACTTGGTCGGGAAAACACTTCCTCCAAGATCTCTTTCTAGTAAAAATTTCAGCCCAAAACTCCTTCGTTTGAATACCGAAACAACACATCAAAGTTCTGCACTATTGGCTGCCACTGCTGGCTGCTGCTGCTGGTGGCAGCGCTGTTTACTGCCGCTGGCAGCGTTGGTTGGCTATTGACATAGGCTGCGGCTTTGCCGTTTACTGGTTATTAGTGGCATACATGCCTTGGGCTACTTGGGGCTAAAGTTAGGCCACATTGGGGCACTTCTAATGGCCACTCTTGAGCACTCAAATGGCCACACCACCGCGAGCGAACTGTTACGGAGTTAGCCTTGCAAGGCAACTCGTGACACTCTCCTCCACTCCAACCATCAACGTTCTCGTTGATGTAGCACAAAGCTGATGCTGCAGTGCGTGTACCGGCTCCTCTGATGAGTCCAACACCTCTGTGTTGGTGGCCTACCTTCAACGTCTAACTCTTTTAGCCAAGCTCCCCTCATTGTTCTCTACTCAAATCCAGCTGAAATGCACTCCACTTGTTGCACCCTTTGTTGGCAACTTTTCTGAAATGCCCTCTCTGAAAATGGCCTTTTCCAAGCTCCTCTGAGCGTCTCTAAACTCTGCCCTTTGCCAATGCTCTTGAAATGCCAAGCCCTCTTCTCAAATGGCCTCTTTGCCAATGCTCCTCCGAGCAAACTCAAGCTCCTCTGAGCTGACTCCTCTAGACGATGTTCCTCTGATGGTCTCTCATGCTCCCAATGCTCCTCTGAGCTAACTCGCAGTGGGTCGTCGCATCGCGACTTCAATTCGTACCCTCAAGAACAGTTACTGCGTTCAAGGCATCGCTGAAGAATAGCACAATAACCACGGATACCCCAAGACATCACCAATCAGCCCCCACGGTTCAAACATGACCAGAAAACCAACGGCCAAGAGTGAGATTATTTAAATTTCAACCACAAAATAATATAAAGAGTCAAATAAAAGATAAATAAATAAAAAATATTACGAGTCAATTAATTTTTAAAATAAAAAGTTAACTATTTATATGAGCACTGTTAGGGGGCCCGAATTTGGGTGCCCCTAATGGCTCAAATTTCCCTATCAGGTAAAAAAAAAAACAAAGTTACTAAAACTGGAAAATTTGAGCCATTTGAGCCACAGTTTTTAGGGCCACCAATCATTTTCCTTATTTATATATGAATAACAAAAAAATAGAGATGAAGAAATATACAAAAAATAAAAATATAACTATTTAGATTTGAACTGCAAAATGAAAATTCAAATAAAATATAACAAAATATTTAAATAAAAAAGATATTAAGATTGGGATATAAATATCCCAAAAAGAAGATAATTTTTTTAACGATATATATTTATCTTTTGTTAGTTTGTTATAGAATTTTCATATATTTCAATTTAATCTTTTTAAAGTTTATCTTCAAGTAGAATTTAATATTTATCTTTTAAAATCATCAATTAATTATCCATACAAATTTTAAATATGATAGAATTCCATATATATCTTTGTTTAAGCATAATCTTTTCAATATAAAAATAAGTTCCTGCAAAAGAAACCATGAACAAAAGATTGGAAGGAAAGCAATCAACATTGACCCATTCTAATCCCTTTTGGTGCCTAAAAATCTTAAATATTTGCTTTACATTTGAATTGTGTACTTGCATGAGTTTTTGCATTTGTGAGAAAGTGAGTTTATATAAATGGATATTGTTATTTTATTTTTAAATTTATTTTTTACAATATGTATTTTTCCTTATTTCTATCTTTTTGTTAATAATGTGTCATTCAATTGAGATTTTTTTTTTATATATTTATAAAAGCGCTACTACTATCAATTTGTAACTCTTTCACTTATTGATTATTTGTGTTTAATTTTTTTTTGGTGCAGATGTTAGATTGAAAATAAAGAACACGTCAAAATTTATTGGATATGGGTTTATACTTTAAATGTATTCATCAGTTAATTTTTTATTATTGATTATCCTGTTGAAATAACTCATGATTAAATTTATTTTTAGGAACTCATTTTCTTTGAGAACAAACCACAAATTTCTTCTTTTTAAATTATTTATTTATTTATTTAGAATCAGAGTTTGAGCAAATGGAAAATATCTCATATTTAAAATGTTAATTTTTTTTGAATAATTTAAATATTTATATTCTTTATGTTTGTCAATTCAAGTTTAACGCATTTCCAAACTTTTTTTTTTTTTTAATCATTCCAAACCTATTTGTGTTTAATGAATCAATATAACAAAAAAACAAATAGCAAAAATTTTAACTACTAACCGAATATAATGGGAATTAAAATTAATTTTATTTTAATTTATTATATTATATGGGATGGTTAATGTAATACCTACTATTGATTAAACAAAATTAGTGTTACTTTTATTTAATATATTAGTTATTTTGATTAATTATAATATGCCTCTGTTACTCTATTTTTGGTTGTCTAAAGTAATTCTTAGATAAATTAGCATGGCTTCGTTTGGGAAGCCCAACTTGGGGCTTTTTTAGCTATTTTAGCTACAAAAAACAAAATAGACTTTTTAGTCCAATAAGACAAAACATCAAATCTAACCCATAATCATTATATTATTTCTCTCACAAAAAAATCAAAAACCAAAAAGGCTAAAAACCCTTCCCAAATGTTCTAAAAAAGTGCACTTTTTGACTTATTAGTTTAAATGGGTTGGGTTTGGGTTGGGTTTGATGTGATGTATTAGAGAGGTGATATGATTTAAATAAGATGATGTGACTTAAATAGGATAGTGACTTTTTGACTTTTTGTATTATTTAGTAGATGCCAAACTTGGCCTTAAAGCTTTTTAGCCTCAGGCGGGGTTGTTTGGGGTGTCCTAAATAAGTGCACTTTTTCTCTTTTTGGACTAAAAATTTGAGGAAAAAAATATTGATGTTTGGGTTAACTTTTTGACTTTTTATGAAAAAATGTGTATTAAAAAATTGTATAAATTAGTGTGTAGAGGAAAATTAGGATTGGGAGTTGTGCAGCCACAATTTTTGACTTTTGGTGAATAGTGATAACTTTTTAACTTTTTAAGTACCTTTTTAGCTTTTTTGACTTTTTGGCAACTTGCCAAACTTGGCCTAAAATAGCCAAAAAAATCAAAAAGTCAAAAAGTTAACCCACTTCCCAGACGAACCCACATATATGTTATGATTTACTTAATGTATAATAGTTTTCAAATTTTTTAATAATGTGAAATATTTAATATTTTTAATGATGTGATATAAGATTTATATACACAAACTAAATAAAAATATTAAGAAATACAATCAAATAACAAATTTTTTTTAGTGATTATTGACTTTCTAAAATTCCGTACATCGCACGGGTGACCACTAGTATATATATATACTAGTGTATGCCCGTGTCTAAAGGCACGGTGTAATTAAAATACAGTTGTAATTTATACATATTATGTTAAAATTTGTGGAGTTTGTAGCATTTTTTTATTCTTCTTAAAGAATTTTCAACAATTTTACTTGTACAACACGCTCTATGAAACTCAATTAAAATAACAACTCCCCCTAACTTTAATACAAATTAAAGAATAAACATTTAAAATTTATAATGTTCAGTAAAATTGCAAATCAAAATAGTAAAATGTAAAGTAAAAAAATAAAAATTTATAACTCGTGCCTAAAGGCACTCTCAACAATTTTTGTGGTACCACAAACTCTAAAAAACTCAATTAAAATAAACCAATTTAGAATGACAACAATTTTATTGCACTATAGAACTCAATTAAAATAAATCAATTCAAAATGACAACAATTTTACTGCGCTATAGAACTCAATTATAACAAATCAATTCAAACTGACATACTTCACGCATAAGAAGAATGGTGAATGAACATTTTGGTACAAAATAATAATCATTATAGCTTATTAAAAAACAAAAAAACGAATCATCCAATCAAGAATGAAAGACCAATCATTAACACACATAGAAAAAAGTAACACAACCACAACGTTTCTAATGCTGATATGTCACTTGTAACAAAATCACTCCAACACTTAAATTTGACTTTAAAAAATCAACTAAAAGAAATCATAACAGGAAAACTCATTCAAAATATTTATGAGAAACAGGAAAACCAATAATTATGAATTAAGAGAAATTGAACAAAATTTTTTTTCTAATATAACTCTTCTTGATAAAAGCACCAGTGTCTTTCCCAATTTACCTGCAATTATCAAACAAAATACCAGCAATTATCACATTCACACTTCAACAATTTCTCCATGATCAAAATACATGATTCCTCATAGAAGGCTAAAAAAAAACCTGTTTAAAAAAAAATTACCATTAAAACAATGTAACACTTGAGAAAATCCAAACAATCCAAACTAACTATTGCCGACAAAAGTTAAGAGGTAAAACAAACTATTGTATTAAAACTAAAAAGATAGAACACCTAGTCAAGGTTCCTCACCTTTGCATTGAGTTGCAATGGAGTATCATAGAACTAAATAGGAAAAAGCAATATAAAGTACTGCACTTCCTTCTACATAGTGTTAAAAAACGGACAATGCTTCCAAATGCCTTGGAGAATTACCAAATGCATCCATCACTACAATATGTGAATTAGTATTATAAAAGATTGGTTCAATTCGTTCGACCTCCTTGATTTGAAGAACCTTTACAGTTTGTTCACATAATGCCACATAAGAAAAGTTAATTTAAGTAAGCATGTTAAATAAATATATAGGCATTGAAGTAATAGTTAATTAAACAAAATTATTGACTACATTATGCATGATTTCATTAGACAGTGATGAGACTGCTTGAATCTTTAAAATCTAAGATCTTACACAATCATTAATAGTACATTATCCCCTGCTTCTCACTTAATCCCATTAAAAGAAAATATGTTTAGAAATTACGAACGTATTTAAACTAAGCCACCATCTTGTTGTGCCCTTGGGTCAATATTCACTTATCCAATTTTTCATTGGAAGAAAAATCCGGAATATGCAAACCAAAAAAAAAAAAAAAATCTTGCATGCAAGAACAAATTTAAATTCTTTGTTTTTGATGAACATAACAAATCTAGTAGTCCATGGCAAAACTGATATTACACCTATTGCATTCCCAAATATGCATCAATGTCGGAATTAAGACCACAACGTTGCATTCAATTGTTCAAACATTAGGAGCTTTCGACATAATTAGAAGCATAACAATAGAAACTTGACACAACACAACCTACCGGTAACATCAAATAAAAGTTTAACAACAATACTAATATTATGAAGCATAAAGTGTTTTGTAGTCTTGAAACATACTAACATTTTAATTGTTAAATAAATAAAAATGCTTCAAGAACTATATCAGTTGATAAAAATTTTATTCAAAAACTATCATGGGACTAAAAAAAACTGCGATGTCAACACTTTAAATTCTTTGTTTTTGATGAACATGACAAATCTAGTAGTCCATGGCAAAACTGATATTACACCTATTACTACATTCCTAAGTATGTATCAGTGTCGGAATTAAGAAAAGATCACAATGTTACATTCAATTATTCGAACATGAGGAGCTTTCAGCATAATTTTTTTTTTCTTCATAAATAAGCAGACTTTATTAAAAAGCATCAAGATGATGCAAAGAACACAAAAAATCAGCCCCCAAAGGGATAACAAAGCTAAGAAATCAAATCATTCACAAAATCTAAAAAAGTCAAAACATCTGGATCAACCAAAACATTGACTTATTGGCTTATATTGTGGTCACATAACCTCTCTACTTTCTGTACATTTTTTCGTAATAAGCCAAAAAACCAGCTTATGAGCCATATATACTTGACAAAACTAAAAGTTTAACAACAATAGTAATATTATGAAGCATCAAGTGTTTTATAGTCTTGAATCATACTAATATTTTAATTGTTAAATAAATAAATAAATAATTCAAGAATCATACCAGTTGATAAGAAATTTATTCAAGAACCATCCTGGGACTAAAAAAAACTACGATGTCAACATTTTGAAGGTTGTTGAACCTCTTTTAAAATTAAAAACAAAAAAAAAATACTTTTGTGACAAAATAAAAAATTCATCATCTCAGCAAAAAAGAAAAAATAAGAAAGAAAAAAATAAAGCATTTCTGTGAGAAAAAGACATTACCAAAAAGAAGAATATATTACAATAATCTAGCAAATGACTTGTGCCTAAAGGCCCTCCCCAACCAAAATGAAGTGTAAATTATCAACATCTGATATTCCATAAATTCGCTGTTAGCCTCACACTCCATTTTTAATCCTCAAACAATCCTCAAAGATTCAATTTTCCCAAGAAAATCAAATTAAGGATATTAATGCAACAAAGTTTACTCTAAATGGTTAAAAACAAAGTCTAAAACAAAGAAAAATAATAATAAAAGAAAGAAAGAAAGAAAGAAAGAAATAAAAAAGAAAGGAAAAGCAAACAGACAAATAAAAATCTAAATAAAGGAGCTGTCATATGATCTAAACAATAATGCTTGGAATACATATGTTTAAAAAGAAATCCAAAATAGAATTGTAACAAACACCAAATCAAAATCAAATTAGAAAACAAAGGCACCTAAGGATCTCATCACAGCTTGAGTTGAAGATAGAAATGTTTTTAGAGATCTATTAGTTGGCATAATGGGAAAAGGAAAAAACCAAAAAAGGAAAAGCTCAGGAGGAATGGGCAAAGTTGAGGAGGGGTTGAGAGATATCTAGAATCTGAGATGGGTGAAGTGTTAAAAAATAGACCACTGGATTAAATTAATCTAGACCATCCAAATTGTCACATAGGACAAATACATTTTCAAAATCAGTGTTGGAAATGGACTGTGGATGAAAGGGAGAAACAATCCTAGCCATTGGATCAAATACTACCCTTCTTTGTTATATAGAATTTTCTCTGAAACTAAATATTTGTATTTTTTCAAATTTATTCCCCCATCGCATTGCCACCACCTTATTTGTCTTTCCCTCCCCTATCGCACACCCTCTCTACCTCACCAACAACTTACCAAATTCATAAAGATAGAAATTCAATCAAACCAAAGTAAACCAGCTAATGTGCTAAAGAAATTTAAAAGCGCATCGACTAATAAAAAATCAAAAACATCAAAATCAACAACGAACAAAAATAATGATTGATTAGGCATAATATGAAAAGTAGATATCAATGAATACCTTCAATTATTTAAATGATCTCGTAAAAGCATAATCAGAATTACTTAAATTATTTCCTACAGAATAACGCAAAAGATCATCTAGAGGGGATTCTATTTTAGAAAACCATGTACAACAGCTTTTGAATGTGAAAATGTGCAGAAAATAGGCTTGGGAATTATTGGCCGAAATAACAAAAAATGTAGTTAGGAAATAAACAATAGTACAGGAGTTACTAAAAAAAAATTACATGAATGCTTTAAAAAAAAATTACGTGAACCTCAAATTATGAGTCCTCTTCTCGTTATAATGCTTTTAAAATTACATGAACCTCAAATATACAAACAGATTTCATGAGTATTCAAATGATAAAATAAAATAAAATAAATACATAGGAAAAAAAAGAATGAATCACATAAAAAATGTTCTTACAAATAGTGATTATATTAGAAACCTAAAAAATTGTTGACCTTTAGCAAGAAAAAATCAAATTTCAGAAATAGATTTAGAAAAAATTCAAAAAATCATGAATCACATAAAAAATATTCTTACAAATAGTGATTATATTAGAAATACCAAAAATTGTTATTCTTAAAGCAAGAAGAAATCAAATTTCAGAAATTGATTTAGAAAAAATCCATACCAAATTTTCATACCTTTGACATAGCTTCACCATTCTACAATCGAAGAACCAAGGGACATTACAAATTCTCCTGTAATACAAATTAAATAAAAAAAATAGATAAAAAATTATATCAGTAATGGGAATGGTTAAAAAAAATACAAACATATTTAATGAACCATGTAAAAAATATTCAAAATTATACAAACAATGATACTACAAAGAACAAAAATTGTGCTTGAGAGAAGGGGGAGTGAGTTAGGGATTGGGCAGAAGGAGTTGGAGCTTTAGGGGGGGAGGGGGGGGGGAGATCGAGCAAGGCTAGAGTAGATCGGCAAAATTTGGAAGAGGGTGGTTAGCACTTCATTTTAAAGCCAACTCACCAATAGGATTGGACTGTATGATATGCTTCAACAATAGGATTTTAGTTTGAGGTGGTTGCTGATTTTGCATATGAGACCAAAAAAAAAAAATGGAGAAAGTAGAAGAATTATCCCTCTACTAAAAAATTATACATATTATTTTGAATTTGGATGATAATGTTGGACCCAAAAAACCAATCTCTACATTTCTTTAACCCATTTACAAATGGATATGGTCATGGTTGTACAAATTCTCTCTCAAATGGCATGCAAAAAGAAAGAAATTACATAGTACATTTAAGTCAACAAAAAAAAAAACACACACACACACAGAGTCAGCTCTATCAAGGCTTTAATGGTCTTCAAAATCAAAGAATCATGGGATTGTTGATAAAATGATATTATTTGTCAACAAAAAAACAAAGTGTTAAATGAATCAATGTAGAATTAAATTGAAAAAAATAAAATTAAATTAATGTGAGCCTACCAAATTTTTAGGTAATGAGAACACATAAATGTAATCAAATTCCAACCACAATGTTTGGATACAAAAGATTCTTAATAAGTTTCACTTTTTTATCAAGCTCTCTAATGTGAACCTATTAAGCAAATTGAAAGCAATGCTTCATATACGAATTGTAAGAATCAATCACAATTAAAGCTATAAAATAGATAGATAAATAAATAACTAAATCAACACCAAAAACACTTGAAAAAACTAACACAATTTTTTTTCCTAAAAAAAAGAACATAAAATTTGCCCAATCTTCTTAAATACAAATGAATGATTTACCATTGCAATTCACTTATTTTAGTTCAATAATTTAGAATAATAATTGAAAATTATTTACACAGATTGAAAAAAACTGACCAAGCTACTGCTATTCACAGTGATGCACAATACAACAAAAAATAAAAGCTAATTGAGAAAGTAGATATAGAGACATACCTTGACACATATAGAGGAGATATAGAGGCATAGAGAGAGAAAATAATTGAGAAAATAAGGAATAATCTATTTTCCTTTCCATTTAGATTATGATAAAAGAATATGACACAATTACACAAAATAGGAGCAAAAGTGACACAAAAACCAAATATTTTAAGTTTGAATTAATTGATAAACCTTACAAAGCCCTATCGAGGCTCATATGGCCTTCGTACGTTATCAAAGTGAAAAAGACAATAGAAAGGAAACAAAGCCCTATAGATGTCCATACTTTGCGGCTGGAATATCTTCAAAGTCACAAAATGACAACTGAAAAAAGGAAACAAATTCTCCGATGCAAAAATTAAAACCTAGGATTAGGAAGAGAAACATGTGCATTTGAGAAAGGGAAGAACACAATAAAAACATAATTGAAGGTCTGTGACACTCCTGATTCCATAATTAAAATAAATAAAACAGAAAACACAATAACCAAGCCAGTTATCAACACTACATCATGACTTGAAAAAATAATAATTACTATAAACTCAAGGATATCAATAGCTTTACAACAATCTCCAAAATCCCAACTTGCAAGTTAGTTTAACAATAGATCTAAAACAATATACATACACAATGATAATAATAAATGTTAAAAAAGATATAAAATAAAAAAATAAAAAAAAATTAGAAACACCAATAGCTCTACAACAATCTCTAAAATCTGAACCTGCAAGTTAATTTAACAATAGACCTAAAACAATATACACATGTTGATAATAAATGTTTTAAAAAAAAAATTAGAAACACATGGGTTAAACACATTATGTAGAAACACAACTCATAACCACAACACAAAATTTCAATTAGATCGTTACCTTCATAACATAGTCGGTTCTCCAGCATGATCTGCAAAACATAGAAGATGAAGAGATTCATACAGTAGGTTGAGTTCGAAAGTTTCAAAAATGAAAAAGGAATAGTTGGCCCTCATATCTAACTGAGGAGAGAAAGAGTGTTTTGTTGGAAGAAATTGAAGAAAATCTGAAATTGAAATCAGTTTCACCTATTGTAATAGTTTGACTTGGTCGAAGACGACTTGCAAAGCCCACCATTTGATCGAAGACGACTCGCTCGACTTTGAATGATTGAATGGAGTGGTCGGGGTTGCAATGGGCAAAATGGAGAATGAATAGGGGGTTACGGTTGGGGTTAGGGTTGGGTATCCACATTGGATGGGCTTGGATGGGGGGAGATCGGGTAGAAGAGAGAGAGAACCAAAAAGTGTGTTTGACTGTGTGTGTGAGAGAGAGAGGAGAGGAATGGAGAAGAGAACGTTGAAACCTAGAATGGGGAAGAGAGAAAGGCATCAAACCCTTGAAATGTTTGAAATTTGAAATCTGGAAAAGCAAAGCCTGAGAGAGAAAGAAAAATAAAAGGAGAGTGTGATCTCAACCCTTGAAATGTATGCCAAGAAGTGTAATCTCAACCATTAATTTGTATGCCACCTAAGACAAATGTCCCATCAACACCCTTGTTTTGTTATATAGATATATATATATAGAGAGAGAGAGAGAAAGAGTGTGTGTGTGTGTGTGTGTTTTGAAATGGTTCTCATTGTGACATGAGAAGTGTGAGGGTAATTTATACAAAATAAATTGGGCCGAAGCCAGGATAATGGGCCACTCTTTGGGCCGTATTGGGGAGGCCAGGAAGGTGGGCCGTACGGTAGTCTGAACCGAAGTAAAAGATGGTGCCGGCGTAAGAAGGCTTAGCTCGGCTTCTATTGTTTGTTAGCTCGGTCATGATGTTTGGAACCGAGGTATGTTGGGCCCGCTTTAAGACCTAAGTAAAGGTTAGCTCGGCTTAATTCTTCTATGGATAGCTCGGCCTAGCATGCGAAGCCGAGGTAGAAGAAAGGAAAGGAAGACCGAGGTAACAGTTAGATCGGTCGCGACTTGTTAGCCCGGCATGGCAGTGTTATTTCGGTCGTGTTGTAGTTCGGCCATGATAAAACCATCTCACTTGGTTTATGCAGTGAGGGGGGTGTTGGAGGATAAGTATTATCTTCCAGGAGTATGAATCCTAAGAGGACTCTACATGGAAGAGTAAGAGTCCTACCAGGATTGTACCATGCGAAACCTATAAAAGCTCACCAATATCACCTATGAAGAGGTAATGCAACTTTGCTCCCTGAATACATAGAGCTTTTGCCTACTTGTCTAGTTGACTGACTTAGGCATCGGAGAGGTTTCCGGCACACACCCGGCGGCTAGCTCACATTTGTGTTTTCAGGTAGTAGAACGACGACGTACGGAGAAGTGCAGACTTGATCAACAGGATTATACGAGAAGGTGTATTTCTTTCCCGTACAATTGGCGCCGTCTGTGGGAATTACAGACAAGAACAAACCTCTTGATCAAGCTATTTCTCTTTAGAATCAATGGCGCATAACGAAGATTTATCACAGTCCGCCGTCGACGGACTAACACCAGAGGGAGGTGCAAGGCGCGAGGGTCTACCTTTGGTCCCTCCTATGGTGGACTTGGAGCAACGACAAAATTCCAGGAGGGATGCCAGGGGTAGAAGGAGGAATAACAGCCCTCATCCCTCTCGTTCGCAAAGCCCAGAGAGACAAAGGCGCAGGATTGATCCTCAAACTTTGGAGGATCGCGTCAGGGAACAAGACGAGTTGATACGGCGGATGGCGGCAAACATGGAATCTCTAAAACGCTAGATGAAAGGAAAAGAAGTGGCGACAGGAGAGGGGCGCAACAACAAGACGCCCCCTCGCCACTCAGAGGGTCGTAGTAGAAATTCTACACCCTCCCAAGCAGAAAACAGAAGCCTCAGGACAGGCGACACGCAAGCCAGATCTTCCAGGACTCGTCACTCCAGGTCTGAGAGGACGAGATCTGAAAGGTCTTACACGGAAGGAAGCACTTACTGGCCCTCACATACGCACCAAACAAGGTCCAGACAGACGGAATTACCCAGATCGTCCGACTTACAGACCGTGCTTGAAGAGAAGGCACGATGGAGAGAGGACGCCATGGCACGTGATCCACATAGAGTTTCTGCCTTACAGCGGTTGGCTCCTCGGTCGCATGGAAGCGTCGAGGTTGGAATGCCAATACCGCGCCCTGCCTACGAACCAACGGACAAAGCATTGGCAAGGCTGTAGACCTCACCGTTTGTTCCTGCAATTGAGAACGCGCCTCTACCATCAGGATTCCTTCAGCCCAAATTCACTACGTATGAGGGGAAGACGGACCCCTACTCACACTTGAGCCACTTTCGCCAGGTTATGGCTGTATACCGGCGAAACGAAGCCTTGATGTGCATCATCTTCCCTTCCAGCCTTGGCGACTTAGGCCTAACTTGGTTTGAGAAACTCCCAGAAGGCAACATAGCCTCCTGGGCGCAATTGGCGGAAGCGTTTGTCACGAGATTCAGGACAAATACCAAAACTCCGATGGAGATCGACCAGTTACTCTCCATCGACATAGGTGACAAGGAGACCCTAAGATCTTATAACAGTCGCTACTGGGAGACATTCAACCAGATTGGGGACTGCCCCACCAATCTCGCCATTGCACAATACAAAAGAGGCCTTCCAGTCGGGAATAGACTAAGGGACTCAATCACCATGACGCCACCACTTACCATGGAAGCCCTGATGGAAAGAGTGCACCAGCACATCAGGGTAGAAGAGGATGACGCACGCGCCAAAGCAAAGTCAGGCGCAACCGCAGCACCAGAAAAGAAGGCCTCAGCAAAGGTTAATGCGGTAGACCGGCCGAACAGAAACGGACGTGGCAGACGAGACAACGGAGAAGACCAAGACAAAAGATGGTTGAGAGTCCGCACTGCCATAACCACGGTCTTCAAGAAACCGATCTACCGAATACTTAGTGAGATTCGCGACGAGCCTTTCGTCAAGTGGCCAGCCAAGCTAGGCGAAGCTCAGAAGGACTACGACGACAGATCTCGGTGCACCTTCCACAAAGAAAAGGGGCACCGCACTGAGAATTGCACGCCATTAAGGCAACACCTGGAAGAGTTGGTGGCTGCGGGCCACCTGGATAAATACATTGAAGGGGGGGCACAGCCAGCCCCCCCAGGACCACAATAACCCCAATGGAATGCCAATCGACGCCCCACCTCAAGGCATAATTAATGTGATACATGGAGTCTTCGAACCTGAGCATGTATGCGAGCTCAGAGGGTCGATCAAAAAGGCTGAGCACTTAAGGGAGGTACTAAGCACTCAGCCTATCATCAAAAAGGGGAGGATAGAAGCCACAAACGTCATGTCTTTTTCAGATAAAGACTTGGACAGAATATATTACCCACACAATGATGCCTTGGTCGTCACTCTCCGAGTCAAGGATTTTGACGTCAAGCGGATTCTGATTGACCAAGGTAGTTCATGCGAAATCATGTACTACGAGACATTCAAACAATTGAAGTTACAAGACAAGGACTTGGCACCTGCCGTTTCTCCCCTAATAGGATTCAACTCCATGCCAGAATGGCCCGTCGGCAAAATAATCCTCCCAGTCAGAGCAGGGAGTGTGACAAAACAAGTGGAGTTCTGGGTGTTGAAAGTCCCCTCAACTTACAACATCATCTTGGGCAGAACGTGGCTGCATGCCATGCGCTCGGTGGTGTCACCCTACCACCAAGTAATGCGGTTCCCCAACGACGCCGGAGTAATAGAAGAAGTCTATGGAGACCAAATCATGTCAAAGCAGTGCTTTGTCACGGTGAATGGCAGCCGCGCTGCCAAAGGATATGTTCATTCGGTGGAAGAACTTGAGAGTAATGAACTATTCGCAGATGTTGGCAAAGCGGCTAGCCAGAAAGCGGTGGAAGACTTGGTAGAGGCAAGAATAGATGAAAAGAACCCGGATAAGTTCTTTTTGCTCGGTTCGTCGTTGTCCAGCACCGAGAGGTTAGAGGTCTTGGAATTTTTGACCTCTAACATCGAAGTGTTCGCCTGGACACCTTACGACATGCCAGGCATTGATCCCAACTTCATCTGTCACCAACTCAATGTCCACCCATCTGCCAGACCAATCATTCAGCGAACTCGCAGATCGGCACTCCACCACGCCGAGATAGTGGCGGAAGAAGTAGGAAACCTGCTGGAGGCAGGGGCAATCAGAGAGGTACACTACCCAAGATGGATCTCCAACACAGTGGTGGTGCCGAAGAAGAATGGCAAGTGGCGTGTCTGCGTCGACTACAAAACAGTCAACAAGGCATGCCCAAAAGACAGTTTTCCCCTACCACGGATAGATCAACTGGTAGACCTGACGGCAAGTCACAACCGACTTAGCTTTCTGGATGCATACAGAGGCTACCACCAAATCGCCATGCATGAACCAGATCAGGAGGTGACATCCTTCACAACTCCAAGAGGACTATACTGCTACAAGGTCATGCCCTTTGGCCTAAAAAACGTAGGGGCGACATTCCAGAGAATGGTCACCAAGATGTTTGAGCCGTTGTTAGGCAGAACAATGGAGGCTTACATCGACGATATGGTGGTCAAGAGCAAGGATGAGAACGACCACCTCAAGGACCTAAGTGAGATGTTTGCGATCCTGAAGAAGCATAAGTTACGGCTCAACGCGTCGAAGTGTGCGTTCGGAGTAGGATCTGGCAAATTCCTGGGCTTCTTGGTGACCAACCGAGGTATAGAAGCAGACCCTTCTCAGATCAAGGCAATACAGGATCTGGAGAGGCCAAACTCAGTGAAGGAAGTGCAGCATCTCACCGACATAGCGGCCGCGCTCAATCGGTTCATAAGCCGGTCATCGGACAGACTACGACCATTCTTTCACGCGCTAAAGGCTAAGTTTGAGTGGGACGAAGAATGCGACCGCGCACTGGAAAGCCTAAAAGAATACATGTCTTCTCCACCACTACTTGTAACACCAATCCCTGGAGAAGAACTCTTCTTATACTTAGCAGTATCGCAGCATGCGATCAGCGCAGTGTTGGTCCGCGCAGAAGGAGTCCAACATCTTCCCATCTACTATGTCAACAAGACATTACTGGGCGCCGAAACGAGGTACTTGCCACTGGAGAAACTGGCATTGGCCTTGATGATGGCCTCAAGGAAGTTATCACATTACTTTCACGCCCACACCATAATTGTTCTCACAGCCTTCCCATTAAAAGCTTTATTTGAAAGAGTAAACTTCTCTGGGCGAATTCTGAAGTGGACAGTAGAGTTGGGACAATACGACATCAAGTTCCAACCTAGGACCGCAATAAAAGCTCAAGCACTGGCAGATTTTGTCGCAGAATTCACACCAGGAAGTCATCACATCTGCCCAGTCGACCTGACTGAAACGGCCGAACTAGGGATAGAAGTTGACACCGGAATAGCGCAACCCCTAGCACAGGATACTCAGCCAGACGCCAAGGCAGACCAAAGCAAAGCAAGGAAAGAAGAAGCAGACCATGCTACACCAAGTCAAAACTTGCTAACAAAACAAGACTTGGTACAACCAGAAAGCAAAGGGCAGACAGCAAGCATGGACCTTGTAGAAGACACCAGCAACATGGAAGATCCCAAGGCATCATCTGATCCCTCCACTTGTTGGAAGTTGTTCGTTGGAGAGATGTGGAAGCTCTTCGTGGATGGAGCATCCAATCGGCATGGAGCAGGACTTGGCATAGTCCTCATCTCTCCAGACGGCCTAGTAGTGGAGCAGGCAATCAACCTTGGCTTCCCAGCATCAAACAACGAAGCGGAATATGAAGCGCTCCTGGCAGGCCTCAAGTCAGCATTCTACATGAAGGCCACCGAGCTAATGGTTTACAGCGACTCGCAGCTAGTGGTAAACCAAATATCTGGCGACTACGAGGCAAAGGATGATAGAATGGCCAAGTACCAAGAATTGGTCAGAACAGAGATAAAGAAGTTTGAAGTGGTGAGGATAGAACAGATCGGCAGAGAGGAAAACAGCAGAGCAGACGAACTCGCAGGCTTCGCCTCAATGGCAGACACCTCCACTCCTCACCCACTACTAATCGACTACCTGCCTAGACCAAGCATTGAAGACCCAGAAACAGAAGAGGTATGTTGTGCTGAGTTAGGCCCTTCTTGGATGGATCCCATCATACTATTCCTGAAGGACGGCACCTTACCAGAAGAAAATAAAGAAGCCAACAGAATAAGAGCAAAGTCGCAGCGATTTTGGCTCTCTCCATCCTTAACCTTATACAAAAAGTCGTTCTCAGGACCTTACTTAAAGTGTGTTCACCCCAGCAAAGTGGAAGCATTCCTGTTTGAAATACATAAGGGTGTATGTGGCAGCCATCAAGGAGGAAGATCATTGGCATATAGAGCGATTTCACAAGGATATTGGTGGCCATACATGCAAGCGGATTCAGAGAAGTATGTTAAAACGTGCGAAAAGTGTCAAAAGTTCGCACACCAAATACACCAACCTGCCAGAGAACTTCTACCTCTAACTAGCCCATGGCCCTTCGCAATGTGGGGATTAGACATAGTAGGTCCACTTCCAACAGCACCAGGCAACAGGAAGTTCTTTCTCGCCACAACTGACTACTTCACAAAGTGGGTGGAAGCAGAAGCCTTGGCATCAATCAAGGAAAAAGATGTGAAGAAGTTTGTTTGGCAGAACATCATCACTCGCTTTGGCATACCAAAAGCACTGATCTCAGACAACGACACTCAGTTCGACGGCAGAATTTTCAGAGGCTTTTGTGAAGAGTACAAGATAAAGTTCTACAATTCTACACCGGCATATCCCCAAGCAAATGGTCAGGCAGAAGCATCAAATAAAGTCGTCTTGGATGGATTGAAGAAAAGGTTAGAGAAAGCCAAAGGAAAGTGGGCAGAAGAGCTCCCTCATGTTTTATGGGCTTACCGCACCACGCCTCGTCGATCAACAGGAGAAACACCATTCTCCTTAGCTTATGGCATGGCAGCAGTCATCCCATTAGAAGTTGGCCTCCCCACAATCCGGAGCGAAAACTTTGATCCAGACTTAAATGGCAAGGCCATAGCATTAGAGCTTGACCTTGCGGAAGAAAGAAGAGACAGAGCATTGGTTCACATCGCCTCCTACCAACAAGAGTTGTCTAGAAAGTATAACAAAACAGTGCATCCAAGACAGTTCAAGATCGGCGATTGGGTACTTCGCAAAGTAATGGGAAACACCCTGATTCCAGGAGATTGCAAGTTGGGGCCAAATTGGGAAGGACCTTACAAAGTGGTCGGTTTAGCAGGCAAAGGAGCATACCACTTGGAAGATGAGGACGGCAAAGCAATTCCCAGGCCATGGAACACTGCCAATCTCAAGCTGTTTTATTTTTAGCTTTTTTCCTTTTAAGTATGTGTAATTTTTTACTTTCTTAATAAAACAAATCGATTCTTTCTTAAGCATACTTGTTTTCAATAGCTAGTAGCTTTAGTGAGTTAGGAGCATTGTAAACATAGTTGACCGGAATAACCAACTATGAACCTTCCTAACCCCAGGATAAGGATCCAGGCTGCAGGACGTTTGGTCGGAATAACCAAACACTTTATTCTAAGTTGGCTGGAAAAACCAACTTAGAGGTTGGCTGGATTAAACCAACTCTTTGTACTCTTCAGCCGAAGTAAGTGTATGGCTGAAGAGAGGTTGGCTGGATTAAACCAACTCTTTGTACTCTTCAGCCGAAGTAAGTGTATGGCTGAAGAGTGGTTGGCTGGATTAAACCAACTCTTGTTACTCTTCAGCCGAAGTAAGTGTATGGCTGAAAAGAGGTTGGCTGGATTAAACCAACTCTTTGTACTCTTTAGCCGAAGTAAGTGTATGGCTGAAGAGTGGTTGGCTGGATTAAACCAACTCTTTGTACTCTTCAGCCGAAGTGAGTGTATGGCTGAAGAGTGGTTGGCTGGATTAAACCAACTCTTTGTACTCTTCAGCCGAAGTAAGTGTATGGCTGAAGAGTGGTTGGCTGGATTAAACCAACTCTCTGTACTCTTCAGCCGAAGTAATTATATCGGCTGAAGAGTGGTTGGCTGGATTAAACCAACAACTGGATACTCTTCAGCCGAAGTAGCTATATCGGCTGAAGAGTGGTCGGCTAGTAAGTTAGATAGCCTAAACCGAGATCACAGTTGAGCAAATGAGTTCATTATAAGTACCAGCATACATACACAAAACTGGAATAAGAGTTAAAAGAAGATTTTTTCATTGAAGAAAAAAGCAAGTACAATTGAGGGGCCGCAGCCCGGTTACAAAGATCAAAAACAAAAAGAAAAGAAAGGAACCAAAATCAACGGAAAAGTTCATCAAGTTCAGCATCGAAATCAGCATCAGCAACTGTCCGGAGTCCGGTGTCGGTTGGGAGCACAGTTCGAGCTGGGAGCTCGGTCTCAGCCTGAACTTCGGTCTCAACATGAACCTCGGTCTCGGTTGGTTGCAGCCCGTCCGTTTGGTCTTCAGTGACTGGCTCCCGAACTGTTTGATTATTTTGCTGTTCTTCATTGACGACCGGGGTGAGAGTTGGCTCCTCATCCTCTTCATCATCATCATCATCATCTTCATCATCACCGGACCCCTCAAGAAGTTGTCTTTGGAGATCGGCAGCATATTGCGAAAGCGAGGCCGGAATAGAATACGGTGAAGCATTGTAGACATCGGTGTCAAGCGTACAACCGAGCCGCTCCACCGCACTCCTCCAGCCACATTTGAAGAATAAGTCCTTTGCTGCATCGCACTGGAGGGTGTAGGCGTCTTCAGCCTTCTTGAAGCCTCTTTTTTCGGCCTTCTTCATTCCGGCCTTAAGTTCGTTTATTTCGGTGTCTTTTTTCTTCTCAATTTTTGCCAAAAGGCGCAGATATTTGTCTTTTGCCTCACTGGCAACCTTTCGCTTTTCGGCTTTGACCGAATCAGCAAGCTCGGTCAGCCGACTATTCTCAGCACGCAGCTCGGCCAGATCTTTTTTGGCTTCTTCTAGCTCGGCCGACTTTGCTTCGGCCTCCGCCATGGCTTCCCTTGTACTTCGCCTAAGTTCCATGACCTTCCTGTGAGTAACTTGATTTTTCTGGATGGCCTGCAAAGGAGAAGTGACGTTAGCTGAACTGAAAGTTGGGAAAAAATTAGAAAGAAAGAGAGAAAGTTACTTACCAGGATCATGGACTTGGTCGAAGACCGGATGGACTTCAGCTCGGTGTTGAGCTGTTTGTAGTGGTGCTCCATGTCCTTGGGAAGGCACACACTCTTGGCTAAGTTGAAAGCCATCAGGTGGTCCTTCTCTGTCACAACCGAATCAGAGGCAGTGATATCTCGGTTGTTGAAGGTCAGTTCGGGGACCCATTTGGAGGAAGATGCAGTTCGGTCGGATTGCTCAGGCTGGGGGCTTGGTTGAATGCTTGGGGGAGGACTTGGTGGCAGGATGGTCTCATCTTCATCAGCAAGACGTGGCTCGGTTTGGTTAGTCCGGGCACGTTTGCTTGGGCGAGATGAGAGCGGCCGTTGGGATGGAAGGGCCACCACGGTCTCAGTGGTCTGGCCGGTTTGTGGTACGTCGGCTGGAGTTGTTGCGGTTAGAAGGGCCTTTAGCCTATTCTTCTTTGCCATTTCTTGTTCGGCAGTAAGGGGCACAAGATTGATCTGGGGCAAGGATGGGTCCGGTTCTGGTGCCTCTTCAAGAAGAAAGTCGGTCACCTTCGCTTTTCGGCGACCGCTGTATCGGTAGGTCGGCTCGAAATTTAGAAGTTTTGCCCAACTTCTCTCCTTAACTCGTAGTGCGGCACGCAGAATACCAAGGTTTGGGTGGCCGTAATTTGATAGGAGATGGGCTTTATCTGCAAAAAAGAGACAAACTGTTAGTTCAGTTCAGAAGAGAAAGCCGAAATAAAGAAAAGTGAGAGACACGACCGAAGTATGTATACCAGGTTCCCCTTTTTTCCAGTTTATTCTTCGGCCAGGAATTTGGGCTTGATGGTCTTCAAAATTCCCAGAGACCAAAAAAAAATCATCGTCATTCAAGTCTTTGTCCGGTGTGTGTTTTATTATTTTCTCTCGGCCACAGCGTATTCTTAAATAATAACACCAGCCATCATTTTTGGATCCTATGGAGTATTGATGGAGTATTTCGGCTAAACCGAGGTTGAGACCGGTTTGGTGGTTCAGTGCGGCTATTCCCATTATTATGCGGTATGTATTGGTGGATAGCTGGGTTGGGCACAGTTTGGTTTGCCTTAGGAATTCGCACATTAGAGGTTGGACTGGGAATCTAAGTCCGGTTTCTATTATTGATTGAAGTGTAAAAGGGACAAAGCCTTCATTGTCCCATGGGTCAACGTCTTGTTCGGCCAGGGTAAGGTTTACATCGGCTGGAATGTTGTATTCTTTTCTGAATTCGGCTAGGCCTCCTAGGGTTTCTACTAGGAACCTATATTTCCCCATTTATTGTATAAGTTAAGAATAAATTATCTCGGTCGAAAAAGTGTGCTCAGTAGCTCGGCTGAGTGCAGGGAAGTGCCTGGCAACCTAAGTCTGCAAAGTCGAAAAGCAAGGTGTTAAGCACAGATCGTTGACCGTGCTACAAAAAAAAAAAAAAACAACAACAACAACAACAGAGACAAGTCCTACTTCGGCTACGCAGTGTACTACGGGATCTACCTCGGTTGTAACCAAAGTGCTTGTTATCTCGGTTTGGCAAGATGTTTGGTTATCTCGGTTCTGCTTATGGTTTTTGTTACTTCGGTTAAGCATCAAGGGGCAGCTTTCTGAGTTCGGTATAGGAACTGTGAAAGCTGGCTTAGCCCCAAAGGCTTAGCTCGGTCGAGGGCCAAAATTTTCTAGTTCGGTGCGTTTTTTATTTCGGCTAATGTGAATCAGTTGGTGGCCTATTGAAACTACTGTGATATGCACAAGTGCTAGTTCGGTTCCAGTCTACTTAAGTCTTTATATAGCAAAAACAGCTTCCTAGTTCGGTTGGACGTGTTTTATGGATCAAATGAGTGTTCTACAAACTATAACTTGAAGATTCATGAGGTTCTACTGGCAAAGTTTTTTCAGAAAATACAAGAACAAGTGGAAAAAAGTGGCAACAAGGTGTTTTGCAAAAACATACGAAACAAACTACACTGGATAGAGTAAAACACAAAAAACAAAGAAAGCATGGTAGATGTGCAAGACTTACCAGGTCAAGAAGCACTAGAGGAAGAAAATGGACGAAGAACACAGCCACGAGCTCAGAGGTTGCAAGAAGATTGAAGAGTAGGATTGTTTTGTGTGAGGGTAGATCGTGAAAATGAAGGATTGTTTTGTGTAGAAAGCGAAGTGGCGGGAACTGTTCAAATTTTTCGGAGTACGAGGGCGGCGTTACAGGCGGGGATAACCAATGAGAGCTTGCCACGTGTCATTGGAAGGACAATTGATTCAGTTTCTGCAAACTGAAGAGACGTTTTGACCGGACGTGCACGGTACGGCTCAAGTTTTAGCTCGGCTGGATAAGCTAAATGGTTTTTAGCTCGGCTGGATAAGTTAAATGGGTTTTAGCTCGGCTGGAGAGGCTTAAAGTTGTAGCTCGGCTGGAGTGATTGAAACTATAGCTCGGCCGATGGACGGGTAATCCCTATCATGCTTTGCAGATGGAATTAAGGGGCAATTGTGAGGGTAATTTATACAAAATAAATTGGGCCGAAGCCAGGATAATGGGCCACTCTTTGGGCCGTATTGGGGAGGCCAGGAAGGTGGGCCGTACGGCAGTCCGAACTGAAGTAAAAGATGGTGCCGGCGTAAGAAGGCTTAGCTCGGCTTCTATTGTTTGTTAGCTCGGTCATGATGTTTGGAACCGAGGTATGTTGGGCCCGCTTTAAGACCTAAGTAAAGGTTAGCTCGGCTTAATTCTTCTATGGATAGCTCGGCCTAGCATGCGAATCCGAGGTAGAAGAAAGGAAAGGAAGACCGAGGTAACAGTTAGATCGGTCGCGACTTGTTAGCCCGGCATGGCAGTGTTATTTCGGTCGTGTTGTAGTTCGGCCATGATAAAACCATCTCACTTGGTTTATGCAGTGAGGGGGGTGTTGGAGGATAAGTATTATCTTCCAGGAGTATGAATCCTAGGAGGACTCTACATGGAGGAGTAAGAGTCCTACCAGGATTGTACCACGCGAAACCTATAAAAGCTCACCAATATCACCTATGAAGAGGTAATGCAACTTTGCTCCCTGAATACATAGAGCTTTTGCCTACTTGTCTAGTTGACTGACTTAGGCATCGGAGAGGTTTCCAGCACACACCCGCCGGCTAGCTCACGTTTGTGTTTTCAGGTAGTAGAACGACGACGTACGGAGGAGTGCAGACTTGATCAACAGGATTATATGAGAAGGTGTATTTCTTTCCCGTACAAGAAGTATGTTTAGCTGTTGTATACCCTGTTAACTGAATAGTTATTGGTAAACAATGTTACATGAATATATTGTAACTCAGAGAAATATGTGTAGGTTACTTCTTCCAGCTGTTATGCGCCATGGATGAGCATGTTTGGGTAGAACTGTAAACCAGTTAGGTCAAGTCAAGATTTTAAAAAGCGGTCGCAATTATTACGTAACGCTGTTACATAACGGTTGTGGTGGTTACCGCCACCTGTTACGGCCGTTTTTGTAGTGTGATTGAGATTCACAGGTGTGTCGGCCGTACAGCTGCCGTAGCGGTCGTAACGGTGCTGAAACAACTGTAACGACCTGTAACATGCTATTACGTAACGGTTTCGAACTGCTTCTTTCGAAAAAACACACAAAAAAAAGCTGAAAATGGGGGAAGAGGGATAGAGAGAAGATGGAAGACAAAGAGAGAAGAGAGAGGAGCAAGAGATAGAGAGAGAGAAAAAGAAAGATGAAAAATATGTTATTGATTTGTTGAAATTGTAACACTTATGCTATTCTATTCAGCTGCTATCACTCAACCATTTTGTTTGTGTGTGTCTATCTATATATCGTTTGAAAATAATAATAATAATAATTATGGTCATTATCTATTTGGCTTGGTTAAAATATGTATATATATATATTTAAACTCTTATTTATTCTCTTACTTTTATCATTGTTTATCTTATATATAATAGTTAGTGATTGATTTTTTGTATAATATAAAGTCATTAATTATTAAAATAAAATGTAAAAAACTCAGTTTATAATGATTTAAAAATATGAAATATATTGGATCATATTTAAAAATTTACAAAAATTGATCAATATTTATTTTAAAACCAATAAATATGGTCATGGAAAAAAAATATGCGTATCGGTAAATTTTTTTCAAATTGTGCGAAAAATAAAAAAATTCACTGTTCTGGTTACCGCAATTGTAACGTTATGGCTTTTACATCCCGCAACTGCGCCTCCGCCACTGTTATGGTCACCGCAACCACTTTCAAAACCTTCAAGTAGTAAGTTGTGTTGTTAAAATTTAGGATAAATTATAAATACATCCCTTGAGGTTTGCTTAAAATACATATTACTTTTTGTGGTTTGGAAAATTACTTGTTAGTATTTTTTATTTAACAGAATTAATTAAAAAAATAAAATTCATAATTGCTCTCATGTACAATAATAAAATTACTTAAATTATTAATTGAAACATATTTTTAACATCATTAAAACTGTTAATTGATTTGATGATTTATTAATAAAAGAAGCGATTTGTTATGAAATTAAAAACCTCAGAAAATGGAATGTAAAGGGGTGATTCGTATTTTAATTAAATTTTAAAGAATGTATTTGTAATTTATTCTAAAATTTAATTTAAAAATTAAACGATGTGTTGAAGTTTAATATAACATTTTATCATTATTTATTATTAAAATATAATAATAGTTACCCATTTCAATTGAGAGGTATCAAAACTTAATGTGACAATGTAAGTTCATCATCCATATCAGGTGGATCGATAATTAGATGTGCTTTGCTGCGTTGTCTCCGGTCATGCAAATCATCACACTCACAAACTGTGATTTTTGAAAACCAAAACAAGAAAAACCTCGGGTCATGCAAATCATCACACTTACAAACTGCGATTTTTGAAAACCAAAACAAGAAAAACCAAAGTAGAAAACAATAAAAATAAGAATTTTTGAAAACCAAAACAAGAAAAACCAAAGTAGAAAATAATAAAAATAAGAATAGAGGAGGAGGATGGAGTTAAAAATTCTATGGGAATTGGGCTTGAAAAGAACCCTAGCTAGTTGGTAGCTAGGGTTTGTGCAATTTGGTGGACAAGAGAACTATAAATAGAGTTTAATCTTTGCAAAAAGAAGTATGCCTATTTGTTTTTCAGTGAAATTGCAAATACATGTTGTAGGAAAAAAATTCATTTATAATGAATTTTTTTTTTGAGTGTAACTCAGACATACAAGAAGAATTGCACCGAGCACAAGAATAAATTTGCACCATTTGCATTATTATGAAATTGTAATTATTTTTCCACTACTCTATTGAAATACAATTTCACTTTTTTATTTTTTATTTTTAATACAATCTCTCTTCTACAGTGGAGGATCTCTAACAGAATACTAACCTTGTCTTCTTGGCCAGTAAAGGGTCGTGGACCTTAGTGATTTTGAAAATTATTTTAAATTTAATTTTATAATTTAAACTGTTTATCTGATAAACGTATTAGTAGTTTATTCATATAAAAATTAAATTGATCGGATATAAGGTAAACATTATGGTACAGTCCTTAAAAAGTGTGTATTATAGGCACATTATAATTAAAGAAGAAAATTGTATAATTTTATATTTTCTAAGTTATAACTAAAAAATTAAAAAAATGTCATAACCAAACAAAACATGAACCATAATAAAAGATATCATTAATCATAACTAAAATAATATTATAACTAAAAAAAAATGGTCACAATTAAGAAGAAAATGGTATAATATGATGCATCCCTTTCACAAAGTGTGTACATTAGAATTTCTCCGAATATAAAAGAATTATATGGGCACAGTACTTCGTTTGGTTCAGGTTATGTTTAGTATAAATTTTTTGGTTTAAAATATTCATCAAAAGGTAAAATAGACTAAAGTCAACAAAATAAAATGTCACATTTAAATCATAATTGATGATACAATTAATATACAACGGGTATCTGGCAGAACGGGTCGGACTGATCCACGCTTCTCGTGCTAATATCCGAGTGATCAAACCCACCAATGAACCTGCAGACAAGTTCAACGGGGAACGGGGAGTCCCCCAGTGAACCCTCCGACGAGTAAGTTAGAAAGAGAAGTAGAGTGTAGAGAGAGATTGGAGATAGAAAGCTTAACCTTCTTCTTGTCTTCAACGTCTGCTTATATCCTTTGGTAATCATTTCGCCGTCCCTTCCGACCTGCCACCTTGGCTGAAAGTCTATGCTGTAGCTTACCTTGTTCAAGATAAGGGGGTGCTGTTCCGACGGAGAGGTGTTGTCGTAATAAATGCTGTGATGGGCTGCATTAATGGCGATGTGCAGTGGCAATAGCTTTGCAGATCTTTGTCTGCTGATGTGGCTTGTCCTTTACCTGCCACATGTCTGAATATCATTGGTTCTTCATGCCATGTTGGCTTCCAGCTGTTCAGGATCTCATCAGTTGGGTTATGTGTTGGGCTCTAAGTGATGGGCTTGGGTTGTTCATAGTGGGCTATGACCTTTGTGGGCCTAACCACGTCAGTAGTCCCTCATTCCCAAGTGCAGCTTTAGCCCAACGAAGAGAATACTAATGGAGAAGATGAGGAGGACCGACCGCGAAGGGTGGCCGAGTGGAAGGACCGACCATGAGGAGGACCGACCGCGAAGGGTGGCTGAGTGGGAGGGCCGACCATGAGGAGGACCGACCGCGAAGGGTGGCCGAGTGGGAGGGCCGACCATAAGGAGGACCGACCGTGAAGGTTGAGGTGGGGAGGCGCGGGGCTCAAGAGGCGGCATGTCACGTGATAACTTGAAGTGGAAAAGACAGGGTAAGGGGAGGTGGCGGTGAATCGTGATCGTACACGTGGCAGCATCTCGTGGGGAGGGAGATTAGGCGTTGGGCCAAAAATGAAACGATAGGTCATGATGGGTGTTGAAAAAACTGTTTTGGCGGATGTTTTGAAAAGTTTTCAAACTGGCGAAAAGTAATTGTGACCCTTGGAATACGAGCACGCCTTAGGCTTTTGGTATTATTCGATTTACCTACTTCTTTGCAAAAAATCAAAACATTCCAAGTGTTAACTCCTTTGTTGCTGACGATACACCTCTGCAACATTTCTTAAATTTTCTTACACCCGCTTCCGAAGCTATTCGTAGGCACACCACAGAGATGGCTCAAGAAGAAGCTAGAACCGCCAGGGTTGATCCATTTGGGGATGACGACGCAGTGGAGCTGGCGGAGCAGTACCAGACGGAGAGACAAGTGAAGAGAGTAGGGGAGCCGGTGGTACAATCCCATTCTTCCACCATGATAGTGGCTCCGAAGCCAATCAGCCAGGTGGAACCAGATCACTGGCATACGAAGGTTGACAAATCAACGGTTACTGCGGCAGACTTGGAGGTTATGCGCGAAAAGTACTAGGTTCCCGCTAAAATAGAGTTACTGTTGCCGTCGTCAACGGAGAGGCCATCCCGACGCCCGGCCGAGGGAGTTTGCCCTGTACGAGGAAGCATTGAAAGGAGGACTGAGGTTACCGCTTCCGCAAGTGGTGGTTGATGTCCTAAACCAGTTGGAGGTAGCGCCGGGGCAACTAATGCCCAACGCGTGGAAGATTGTGTTAGCCTGTGCAAGCGCGTGGCCGAAGGCGACTGAAGGGGCAGCTATGACGGTGGACGAATTTTTCGCGTGTTATAAAGCCTCAGGACAGCAAGAGACTTGGGTGACGTTGCAGGCGGCGGCAGGGAGGGGTCTAGTGACGGGGCTGCTGTCATCCATTAAGGGTTGGAGGCCGCGGTGGTTTTACATGTCTGCGAATGGAGGGGTTGGGGTGCGTACGATGTGGAGAGTGCTCACAAAATCTGTGGAGCCAAAACTGGGGGCGGCAGCAGAGGAGAGGATAAAAAAGGTGAAGGCATGGAGGGAGAAGGAGGGAGTCAGGTGGGACGAACTCGTTCAACCTTCAGCCTTGTTTGCAGCGGGATTGGACCCTCAGCCGAGCGTTGGAGATCTGGGACGGGCTGAACTAGAGGCGATGAGGAAAGCGCAAGAAGCTGAGGATATGGCCATCCTCGCTAAAGCCAATAAGTTCAAAGAGTCCCAGGCAGACCGACCACCAAAACCGATCGCGAGGGAGAGGATCCGACCTCGCCCCAAATCCCTGGGGGAAAAAGACTTAGGTGGATTTGAGCCACGACCGCCACCAGTTGATCCTTTGAAGGAGAGGGCCTACAAGGAGATAGAGGTAGAGGGTGTGGTAAAGAAGAAGAGGAGAGTGAGGAGGAGTGAAGAAGTGCCTGCCTTAAAGAGGAGGAAGGAGATGACGGTAGAGGAGACCCCCATAGCCAAGGAGGCAGGGGAGGAGGGGGTGGGGGAAATCCCTGGAAGGGTAGTTGCCCCAGAAGTGGTGGAGGTCGCCTCAGAGGTCATGGAAGTCATCCCAGTAGTGGCGGAGATCGCCCAAGAAATTCAAGTAGAATGTGAGGCAACTGGCCTTGAGCCAAGGGAAGAGGAACAGCCCCAGGGGGGTCCTGTGCCCCAAGGAGGAGCGGGGGTCAGGCTAACGACTGCGATCTACCATGCCCGCACGGTGTCTGGGCGACTGGAGGGAGAAAAAGGCCCAGCCAGGGCAGCTGCAGATCGCCTTGTTAGGATCGTGGATGAGGCGGCTGTGCTCTCGGTAGTTAGGTTCAATGAGGCTGAGCTGCTAAAGGGGTTGTGCTCTACCCAAATGGAGGTAACCACCTTAGTTGGGGCTTTGCTGAGAAAGGCGGCGGCTGCAAAGGTCAAGTCGGATGAGGCCAAGGCTCAATTTGCAAACTTCAAAACGGAGAGAGCAGGATGGAAGAAGGCTGCACGAAGCGCGTGCTCCAGGGGTTGGCAGGAAGCTGAAAAAGCTAAAAAGATGCAAGTGTTGGCCATTGTTCACCTCAATGTTACCGACCGAGCCCAAGCTGAGCTGATCGCGGTCAAGTTGGAGCTAGAAGACGAACGCCGCTAGGTTGTGTCGCTCGAGTTCCAGGTTGTGTCGCTCGAGTTCCAGCTGGCTGGCGAGCAGAAGAAGCTGGGGGATGCTCAAAGGGCCTGAGCGGTCGCTATTGAGTGGCATAAAGAGGCTATGACCAGCAATGAAGAACTGCGCGCCCAGCAAATCAAAGAAAATGATGAAGCAGACGTGAAGATTGTTAGGCTGCAGAAGGAGCTGGAAGACGAGTGTGCTAAGGCAATGGAGGAGAGGGCGAGCCTGCAGAAGGAGTTGGAGGAAGAGAGGGCCAAGACGGCCTCTGAAAAAGCGAGCCTGCAGAAGGAGTTAGAGGAAGAGAGGACCAAGGCAGCCTTTGAAAGGGCAGCATACCCCGATCTGTATGTCGCAGCAATAGAACAATTCAAGGGGTCTGCTGAATTTTAGATGGCGATCGATGCCGCAGTCGCCAGCAGCGTGGCGAGGGAGGTGTCTGGAGGGGCGGGCCCGTCTGGAACGACCGTTGGGGGCAGGACCGAGGCAGAAGTGATTAAGAGCTTCCAGCGGTCAGACTTCTATAAACACGAATTGGCTGAGTTCTGGGACAGTGGCTGGAAGATGTTCAAGCGTAAAGATGAAGAACTGTTCCCGGGCTTAAACCTCAGTAGTGTAAAAATTGACGAAGACGATGTGGCCCAGACCCCCCTAGATGAGGGGATTGAAAAAGAAGACCTCGTTTCCAATGAGGAGGAATAATTGAAGAAGAAGAAGAAGACCTTGTACCTAGAGTTGTTTTTGTTCTTATTATTTATTTATTTTTTTGAAATGTTGTAGTGAACTTATGTACAAGTTTGTGAATAAATAAAATTGCAATTGTGTTTTCATTCGATTGTTGTTGCTTGCGCATCAGAAATGAATGAGAATGGTGGTTTGTGTGTAAAGCTTGTGTATAAATCGTTGTGAGAATCTCAATATAAATTGAAGTTGAACTTGTATTAAAAACTTAGTGCAGAGTGAAGTTTAAAATAGAATAAAATTCCAGGTGTGTTTGCCACACTGCTGAAGTGAATAAGAGTGGTTTATTAAAGTTAGGCTTGACTTGTAAAGAAAGAGGTTGACTTGCAAATGTTGATAAATAAGAAAATAAAAGAGTGTTGGTAAGAATGTCAAAGATGTGAAGTTTCAAATTATGCCAAAAAATGAAGTTGTAGATCAAGTTGCAAGAGTGTTGGTAAATAAAAGATTAGTTTGGAATTTGACCAATTAAGGTGTAAAAACGTGGACCTGGAATTTTGGCCAAGTGAGTCTACTAATGCCACAAGCATGAAGTTTGCTTGAATGGCTTTGACTGAGCGCTGCATGTGTGCTCAGTTGGGGTTAAACTATGATTCACTGACTTTGCAAATAATTCAGTAGCTTGAAGTAACTCAGTCTTGCTCTGATCGAGGCGTTTCATGCTCAGTCTGGACGAGCTTTTCCTAGTTGGTCAGGCTGAGGCTGTAAGCTTTTTGTCACTCGGTCTGGACGAGGCTTTTGGTGCTCAGTCTGGCTGAGGGTTTTTGTCGCTCGGTCTGGCTGAGGCTTTTGGTGCTCAGTCTGGTTGAGGCTTTTGGTGTTCAGTCTGCCTGAGGCTTTTGGTGCTCAGTCTGCCTGAGGCTTTTTGTCGCTCGGTCTGGCTGAGGCTTTTGGTGTTCAGTCTGGCTGAGGCTTTTGGTGCTCAGTTTGGCTGAGGCTTTTTGTCGCTCGGTCTGGCTGAGGCTTTTGGTGCTCAGTCTAGCTGAGGCTTTTGGTGCTCAGTCTGGCTGAGGCTTTTTATGGGTGCTGCAATCAAAATGTTATGGAGACACCATATAAATAACTGAGATATAAAATTGTTGTCATGGAAAGTGTAGCCCAGTTGATCAAAGATTTACATGATGTGAGGGGAGAACAAGGATGTTTAAGTGTGTAAATTTGCCGAAAAGAAAATACAATAACTAAGCAATACAAAAATAGGAATTTATTGAAAGTAACGCTTCAAGTGTTCGGCGTTCCACGGGTGGGGGAGATCTCGACCTTCCATGTCTTGAAGTCAGTAAGTGCCTGGTCGTGGTCGGGCTTTCACAATGTAAGGTCCCTCCCACTTGGCTGCCAGTTTGCCCTCAGTCGGATTTTTGGTGGCAAGGGTTACTTCGTGCAAGACAAGGTCCCCCACAGCGAACTCCCTTGATTGGACTTTGCGGTTGTAGTGTGTTCTCATTTTCTGTTGGTATGAGGCCAGTCTGACAGCAGTGGTTTCTCTGAGCTCTTCGATTAGGTCAAGGTCTGCTCGACGGAGTTCTTCGGTTAGTTCGGGATTCGGATGTAAAACCCTTGGGGTGGATAGACCGACTTCTACTGGAATGACCACCTCAGCGCCATATGTTAAGCGAAAAGGGGTCTCCCCAGTGGGAGTCCGAGCAGTAGTACGATAAGCCCAGAGTACATTTGGCAATTCCTCAGCCCAAAGTCCCTTAGCAGCTTCCAGCTTAGTCTTGATGATCTTCAGAAGGGAACGGTTGGTAACCTCGACTTGGCCATTGGCTTGGGGATGACCTGGGGAGGAGAAACATGGTTGGATTTGGAGGTCTGCACAGAACTTCTTATACTTGGCATTGTCGAATTGTTTGCCGTTGTCGGAGACGATGGCTTGAGGGATGCCAAACCTGCATACGATCGATTGCCAGATGAATTTGGTTGTGTTTCGCTCGGTAATGGTAGCAAGGGGTTCTGCTTCTACCCACTTGGTGAAGTAATCAATGGCGACAATTGCGAACTTGGTCCGGCCTCAGCCGGTGGGCAGTGGACCAACTAAGTCGATCCCCCATTTGGCGAACGGATAGGGACTGCAAAATGTGATCAACTCTGTAGGAGGAGCATGGAGGATGTTGGCAAAACGCTGACACTTATCACATTTGAGCACGAAGTCAGACGCATCCTGATTGAGAGTAGGCCAGAAATATCCAGTGCGAAGTATTTTGTGGGCTAGGGATCTGCCGCCCGAATGATTACCACAAATACCCTCGTGGATTTCCTGCATCATATAGGTTGCTTGAGCTGGATTCAGGCATCGCAAATACGGGCATGAAAAACCACGTTTGTACAAGACGCCATTGACGAGAATGTAATTGGACGACCGGGCCCTGACTTTGGTGGCCTCCTGTTGGTCATCTGGAAGGTCTCTCATTGTCAAAATAGGAAGATATCGGACGCCCAAGGGATGGGTTCATTTTGGAGGAACTGCACTTCTTGCTGGTCGGGGGAGATGGCAGGGTGGACTAGGTATTCGAGGCGGACACCATGGCTAAGGTCGGATTGGGTCTGCAGAAGCTAGCTGAGCCATCTCATCTGCCATAGAGTTTTCCGTTCGAGGGATGCACTTGATGTGAAGGTATTAAAGAGGCGAACAAGGGGGAGTGTAATATCCTTGTAAGCCCGCATTGTATCATCCTTGGCATCGAATTCCCCCGTAATTTGTCCGACAATGAGCTAGGAGTCGCTGAACACTCGGATGTGGCTGACACCAATGTCCGGGGCTAAGCGGAGACCTGCTATCAATGCCTCATATTCGACCTCATTGTTACTGGCCTCGAACAAGAAATGGAGAGCACATTTGAAATAATCACCCTCGGGGGCGGTGAGGATAAGACCAGCCCCACTGCCTTCTCTGCGGGATGATCCGTCGACGTTGAGGGTCCAAGAGTGGGGGTCCTCTGGCTCGGCGGGGATTGGCGGGGGTGGAGGGGCTGTGGTTGGGGTAGGGTTAGTGAATTCCAGGATAAAATCGACAACAGTCTGCCCTTAATTGCTGTTCAAGGCCGATAGGAGATGTCAAACTTTGAGTTCTACTGACCACTGCATGAGTCTGCCGGAAAGTTCTGGTTGCTGCATGACCTTCTTCAAAGGTTGGTCGGTGAGGACCACTATGGAATGGGCTTGGAAGTAAGGACAGAGTCGTCTGGAGGCGGTGACCAGGGCCAAGGACAGTTTTTCTAACAGTGGGTAATTCTGCTCCACTCCTCTGAGAGCCCGACTGATGTAGTAGACCGGCCGCTGGACAGAGCCGTCTTCCTTGATAAGAGCTGCACTGATTGCGGTGCTTGAAACGGCTAAGTAGAGGAAGAGGGGTTCGCCCGTAATTGACTGAGAAAGGAGGGGAGGGTTGGCCATACACTGCTTCAACTGCTGAAAGGCCTCTTCGGATTTGGTCGTCTATTCAAAAGTTTGTCGAAGAACTTTGAAGAAGGGAAGGCACTTATCCGTTGCGCGGGAAATGAAGCGGTTGAGGGCGGTTACTCGGCCAGTGAGTCTCTGAACCTCCTTAACCGTTCTGGGTGACTGCATTTCAATCAAGGCCTTGATCTTTTCAGGGTTAACTTCAATGCCACGCTGATTGACCATGAAACCCAAAACTTCCCAGATCCTACGCTGAAGGCGCACTTCTCCGGGTTGAGCTTCATTTGGTACTTACGTAGGGTGGCGAAGGTCTCTCGCAGGTCAGTCAGATGGTCAGCAGAGAGTTTGCTCTTGACGAGCATGTCGTCGACATATACTTCTATATTCCGACCTATCTGATGATGGAAAAGAGCATTGACCAACCGTTGGTAGGTGGCCCCAGCATTTTTCAGTCCAAATGGCATCACACGGTAGTGGTAGGTACCTCGGTCGGTAATGAATGAGGTGTGTTCTCGAATCAGACGGGTGCATCAGAATTTGGTTGTACCTAGAGAAAGCATCCATGAAGCTGAGCATTTGGTGACCGGCCGTGGCGTCGACCAGCAGGTCTATGCGGGGAAGAGGATAGCTATCTTTGGGGCATGCTCGGTTGAGGTCGGAGTAGTCGACACAGAGTCGCCATTTGCCATTGTTCTTGCGGACTAGGACCACATTTGATAACCATCTAGGGTAGTCCACGTTTTTGATTAATTGGGCCTCAAGGAGCTTATCAACCTCTGCAGCAATAAGAGTATTGCGCTCCGGATGAAAGATGTGCTGTTTCTGGCGGTAAGGTCGGAAATGGGGTTCAATGCTGAGGCGATGGGTTATAAAGGATGGGTCAATACCCGACATGTCTGAATGGGTCCAGGCAAATACATCATTGTGCTCGGTCAGAGGGCAGTAAGGTCGGCCTTGGCTTGGGGGATAGTTGGCTGCCGATTTTGGCAGTTTTGGTTGGGTTGGTGGGGTCGATGGGAACCTCAATGAGCTCCTCTACAGGTTCTCCTCTGACCAGCTCGTCCTCATCTCGGACGCCAAGTTCTTCAATGATTATAGCCTCCTTCAGCTTGACTTCCTTGAGTAAGGCGACATAACACTCCCTGGCCACGGTCTGCTCTCCCCTTACTGTCCCAACGCCCAGGTCGGTGGGGAACTTTATGGCGAGGTGGTAGGTTGATGTGATAGCTTGGAAAGCATTGAGGGCAGTGCGACCAACTATGATGTTGTAGGTAGAGGGACAGTCGACAACAAGGAAGGTGAATAACTTTGTGGTCTGCCGTGGGTACTCGCCGATGGTGATGGGGAGATCGATGGAGCCGATGGAGGTCACCCAGTTGCCAGTGAAACCGACCAAAGGGGTTTGGAGAGGAGACAGACTTTCCTCCCCAATCTTGAGCTGGCGGAAGCAGTTGAGGAATATGATGTCTGAGGAACTACCGTTGTCGATGAGAACTCGTTTGACCTTGTAGTTGGAGAGGAGGGCAGAAATGACGAGAGGGTCATCATGTGGGTAACAGATGCCTGTACAGTCGGCGTCCGTGAAGGTGATAGGCTCAGTCCACTGTTTGGGCTGTTTAGAGGGTCAGTCCACCGCTGCCACTACTTTGTCTGAGCCCTGCTTTATCTTTCTGAGTTTTGCCCTCTGAGCCGAGCGGGATGGTCCGCCACAAGCAAGGCCACCTGAAATAACTTAGATTTCTCCAACTGGTGGAGGGGGATTACCTGGCGGCCGAGGCTGTTGCGGAGGGCGATCATGGCCCTGGTTAGATTGGGCCGGCCGCCGGGGTGGGGTGCGTCGGCGATTGTTTCTGAGGGGCTCGGTTCTTTGCCTCTGCTGAGGGCGGGTGTCCGTGAACCGGCTAAGACATCCCTAACGTATTAGGGTCTCGACCTGATCCTTGAGGTTAACACACTCATCGGTGTTATGGCTGTGGTCCTGGTGAAAACGGCAATATTTGGACTGGGTCTTTCCGGTTGGAAGGGGTTCGCGATGGTTGAGGCCATTTGAGGGGGTAGTCCCGCTGTCACGCCCTCAAAATAACAACATTAAACCCATCAATATAAGCATGCATTGATATACAAAAAACTAACATTCATCTATTCATCATAGTTTCATTACAAAAGGTATTACATGTTAACACCCAAAGCAAATGCCCTAAGGGCTTACAGCTTTCCAAGTTAACACTTGGTTACAAAAAGAGAGTGCTAACTCATTTACACATTAAGCCCTTGGCTTGAATTTACATGTAATACATCAAAAGAAAGACAACAAAAGATCTGCCCGCCTCTAGCCTCCCAAGCTATGTCCTTGGAGGTGGCATGCTACCTGTACCTGAAAATGATGTTCCCGTATAGGGTGAGCCACAGCCCAGTAGAAATACACTAAACCAACCATGAACAATGACTAAAAGATTAGCAGTTGATAGATGGTCAACACTGATACACTCACTTATATCACATTCCAATTTCATGACACACAAGTCCATGTTACTTTTCATTTTCCATTTCGATAGATAAGCATATTAGCTATATCAACATCTCACAGATAAGTATAATAACTATATCTTACAACCATAGATAAGCATATGAGCTGTATCTGCACTTCTCTGGACAAGCATATGAGCTGTGTGTAACAACCCTCATACTGATTACCGATATACTACCGATTAATTACCGATTACTGTTAAACGGAGACTGAATATGATTGGTAATTGAACCAGCTGAATTACTGAACTGACTGACTGAAATTTGAGACTGAATCGATTGACCGTATCTGTTCAATTGCATGTTTATCTGTTTGACCGTTTAATTATCTGTTCAAATTTGTACGTTTAAACTGTTAATTGAAGGCCTTATCGGCGGCCAAATCTGAAATTGATAGATGTTTTATGACCATTGTAATTTATGTGATTTTATAGTGTAATTATCTGAAAACCGATTCTGTATGATTAAGTTAGATTAAATATTGTTATATAAAGAGTTGGACTTATTTACCGAAACGCCATTGAGTGGACCACTACACCATACTTCATCCAAGACTTAGTCTTGCATTACAAAACATTTCCTCAGACCAAACTTCATTGTTCTTGCCGAAACTAGAGAGAGAGAAAAGTGAGGGTGTTGATTTCCATCTCATCTTGCTCGGTTTTTGCTTGGATTGTAAGAGGATTGAAGTGTGAATTACAAATTGAGCTTCTATCCTTGTAATACAAGACCTAAGGTAGATCATTGACCTTCTTCATTGTATATTTGAGTTGATTTTGCATGTTTCATGTTAAATTTATGAGCTAAGTCATGTTTTAAGCTTAGCATGTGAGATTGAAGCTTAATTGTTGCATGCATGTCGGTTTTAGTGAGTTGAAGTTGATTTCATGGTCGAATGCCACATGCATGTTCATAATCATGTTTAAATCCATGTTTTCATCTTGTCTTGTAAGGATTGAGCTCATTAGAGCGAGAATTGAAGCTTTGAAATGGTTTTAATCCATGCATGTCATGTTTGAGATTGTCCTTGAAAATGGGTTTTGAAAATGGATTTAATTGACTCACTCTTGGGCTTTAAATTCACAAATTAAGCTTTGAAACTTGTTGTATATTGAATTTAGATGTGTTTTCCCGAATTTGGGCCCAAGAGGTCGAGTATAGAGTGGAAGAATGCTTGGTTCGGACTTGGAAGACAAATCTGGAAATTCCAGAATTTGGCCTCCTCACTCGAGCGAAGGATTCCTCGCTCGAGCGACCATTGTTTGTTCAGAGCTCCACTCGAGCGAAGAAATGGTGGCTCGAGCGTGAAATTGCAGCATCCAGTACTTTTACTGTTTCGACAGCTCGCTCGAGCGAAGGATTTCTCGCTCGAGCAAAGCCTTTGATTTTGGAAGCTCGCTCGAGCGAAGGAAGGCTCGCTCGAGCGAGGCTCCTATTTTCAGCAAACTTTGCAAAATGTTTTCTAAGTGTATTTTTGCATCCTCATCCCATTCTAGGCATTCTTAGGCCTAGTTTAAGACATCTTAATGAGGATATAGATGTAGAACACACTGAGGCAAATTAGGGATTAAGTTATTGATCTTCCCCAACTGTATAGCTTAGTGTGTGTTCATCCTGTATACTGTGTAAGGTTGGCTTACTGAGGGGACGCTCTAGCTTACTGTAGCCCAGAACTCTGTGAGTAACAACTGTGTAAAGATATGTTCGAAAATGATTATCTTCTGAACTGTTTACTTTATTGAATTGTTTACCTTATTGAGCTGTCTACTTTATTGAACTGTTTGCTGAACCGTTCACCGAACTGAAATGTTTACTAAATTGAACTCTTTACGAAACTGCTTACTGAATTGAACTGGTTACTGAACTGTTTACTGAACAGAACTGTTTACTGAATTGAACTGTTCACTGAACTGATACTGTGTACTGAATGAACGTATGTCTTATATTCTGAACTGTACTGTGGCATCCTTGGCACCTACTGTTTACTATTACTGTGACAGAGAGATCTCTGTCGGTTCCCAAGTTTGGAACCACTACTGTTTACTGTTATGATGGCCATCCTGCATTTCTGATATGGAACAAAGTGCTGTACGGAACTAAGTGCTACACTGTGAGCCACCTCTAGAATCTACGGAACTAAGTGCTACAGTGTGAGCCACCTCTAGAGTCTGTGCGAGACACCTCTTGAATTCACAAGTACTGTACTGTTCTCTGAAATAGTACTGTTACTATTACTGTTACTGTACTGCTACTGATGGCCATCATTTACTGTTTGGTCTGTTAAGACCCGGTCTTTGAAGACCTACTGTTTACTGTACTGTTATGCCAATGGATGTACCACATATCACTGCTTTAACTGAATGACTGTTATGACCTGAAATATGAGCCACAAACTGAATGACTGATAAACTGACTAGAATGACTGTTTTCAATACTGAAAGGACATTTATTCTTAACCCCCTTTACGCATTATGTTATTCACTGGGCTTTAGCTCACTGCTCTTATATATATGTAGGTGTACAGGCACCGGACTGTTGCTAGCGGCGTCAGGGTAAACTTTAATCTTGTCAAGCCAACCACTGTGCCTCACTGCGAGGTTCCTGAACTGTTCAAGCTATGGGTCGGGGGTGTTTTAGCTTCCCCTGTCTGTCTCTGTATCTGATCTGTATTACTGTATAGACTGTTAGACTGTTAGCTACTAACTGTACTGTTATCAAGGGATTAGGTCCCTGTACTGTGTGACTGTAAATTTTGTATAGACTGTACTGTCCTGAATGTGTGAATGCATGAAAAATCTTTTTGGCATACAGACTGTCACAGCTCAATGGACATTATTTATTTACTGTATTGGCTTCCGCCAGGCCCTGAACTCTGTTTTACTGTACTACTGTTAAGCAGGCCTTCGGTAATCTCGGATTACTGGCCGGTTACGGTGCTAAACCCATAGGGCCGGGTTTGGGTCGTGACAGAGTGGTATCAGAGCGATACTTAATCACGAGTCGTACCGCACACACGTGTCCAAATGAGCTATAGGATGTCCTAGAAAAGAAGTTAGGGCATTGCATGAGCATAAAAAGTGTGTGTGGTTATGACATGACTGATTATATGCTAATGTGTTAAACTGTGTAAGTGTGTAACTGTTCATGTTTATAATTGCTACCACTGCTTATAGTGAAATGAAACGAAGCCTATATGCATACTAAAGAAGTTAAATGGAATGACATGTAATGTTAATGTACTACTGACTGTGGAAATCTATGAGAAAATGAACGTGTGAAAGTGAAGGGTCATGTGACCGTACCTAAACTGAACTGAAAGAATACACACGACTGATATGAGATAAAACGTGAAATCAGTAAGAACCTCTCCTATATTGATAACCAACCCGTTGTGCGAAACAAGGGAAAGGATGAGGAACGTAGGCGAAACCGAATCTTCTGATGTTAGAGTTAACAGGCTAGAAGGAATGGTTGACGTCTTAACTGGAAAATTGAGGAGATAAAAAGGGCCGACATACGTGCTTGAATCAACTGAATACGCGATAAATAAATCAACTACACCCTTTAGTCCTATACACTTCCAATCTCAACATTTCCAATTCAATTCCTTATTTTTCTTTAATTAATTATATGCATTAATTAATTAAAACAATTAGGGTAAATTCCCATAATTAACAAAACAACCCTAAGGTTCCATTTTCATCAATGCTCCAACATTTATTCCATGTTTCTATACCAAACATGCCTCTAGGTTCATTTTAAATAAAACCCCAACTTTTGTAAAATTACACAAAAGGCCCAAAGTTTCTCAAAATTACCCAATAACACCCAACATATCAAAATGCTAAAATTTAAAGACAAAATCCATAAAGAGGAGTAGGATATCCCTACCTCAAAGTTTGAGCTCAAAAGGAAATGAAGACCCAACAACCAAAGTGCTCCAAATCCAAATATTTTCAGATTAAATCGAAGCCCAAGTCACCCTCTACCTTTTTAACAAAGCACCTAGGGTAGATTCACACTAGAAAGAGATGATTTTTTAGAGAGATGACAAGTCTAGAGAGAGAGGGTCTCAGATCTAGGGATTAAAGATGAAAAAGTTTTGAAAAAGTTTTGAAAAAGTGAAGTTCATCTCGGCTGCTGCTAACTGATATAAACAGGCTCGCTCGAGCGAAGACTTGGTCGCTTGAGCGACCAGACACAGAAACTCTCGCTCGAGCCAAGAACTTAGAAGCTCGCTCGAGCGAAGAAAAGCTCGCTTGAGCCAAAAACTCGAACCATCAGATCTGCAACCAGACGCACGCTCGAGCGACGGAACGCTTGCTTGAGCGAAGACAAACCAGATCGCTCGAGCGAAGAAAAGCTCGCTTGAGCCAAAAAATGCAACTCTCAGCATCTGAACCAGACGCAATCGCTCGCTCGAGCGAAGCCACTCTGGCTCGACCCACCAGACACAAGACATACCCCTCGCTCGAGCGACCAAACCCTCGCTCGAGCGAAGGCCCAAAATTCTGGGCAGCAACACTTGGTTCCCAGACACAACCAACCTGCAACAGACCTGCCCAACACATCCTATAACTCAAATACAAAGTGGAAAAGGATGCAAACAAGATAATAACCAACTACTAACATCCACGGACACAAGTCCGGATCACTGTACAACAAGGGTAAACCCGGGATCGCTATAACCCGCTGGATCTGATTGAGGACTTGTTCCACGGGGGAGTTTAGAGGGGTGTACCGCTCGAACCGACCGGGTGGTCGGACTTGGGCCGACCAATCAGTTCTGGGGGGTTGGTCGGTATAGTGGCGTGTTTAGCTATTATACTGGGTGTTTCTGGGTTCTGAGTCTTTTCGCTTTTCTCTGGGGGTTGGGTTTTTGGTTGTTGGATCTTGCCGAGCGGCTAGGGAATCTTCAGCGTTCATATATTTTTGGGCTTTGGAGAGTAGGGTTGCCATGGAAGTCAGGGGGTTTTTGGAAAGGGAGAAGAGGAAGTCGGACAACCGCAGACCGGCCATGAAAGCCGTAAGGATGACCTTGTCATCGTTTTCCGCCACCTGCAAGGCTTCGGTGTTGAAGCGGGTAACGAAGCTGCGTAGGGACTCCCCCTCGGTCTGACGGATGTTAAGGAGTTGGGTTGCCAGGCGGCGTTAGCGCTGGGCTCCAATAAAATGGCTGAGGAATGAGTCGCTGAGGTGCTGGAAAGTGGAGACGGAGTCTGCTGGTAACTGGCTGAACCACAGTCGAGCTGATCCTTTTAGTGTCACGGGGAAAGCTCGACACATGATCTCGTCAGGGAAGGCATGGAGGATCATGAGGGTTCGGTAGGTCTCCAGATGGTCAACTGGGTCCGTTATACCGTCAAAAGAGTCAATGGTGGGCATTTTGAACTTGGGGGGTAGGGGTTTGTCCCGGATGGAGGCAACAAATGGTGAGTTGGCCATGGTAGAGGGTTTATGCTGGATGTTCTGCATGACCCCTTGGAGTTGGAGCTTCATGGCTCGGAGTTCTGCGTCCTAGAGAGGGATGTTGTCATCACTGGAGGGCAGCGGGAGCTGGACACTACTGGCTTCCCCTTCAGGGGTTGGTGCCAGGATCAACGGATGCGGGGGTGGAGGTGGTGGATTTATAGGTGGGGGTGGAGGTTGCAAGCCTTCCAAGTTGGGTGGATAGGGCTGCGGGATAGTATGGCTCGGGGCTCGTTCTTGGTTAAGGGGAATATCTGGAGGTAGTGGAGGAGGCATATGAAGGTTTCTTTGGAGTAAAGCATTTATCAAGGCTTGGTTTTGCTCGGCCATGCGGTTAATACTGTTGGTAAGCTCGATGAAATACTGTGGTGGATTGTTTGGATTGGGAGGGTCAGTTTGATGGTCGGCAGCATTATGGTGAGAAGCCATGGATCTAGTCATGACCATACACTTTGATTGGTAGTAGGAAAAGGTTGTTGGGACAGGGTCTCCGGCGACAATGAGCATAACTGGCGCACGGAGCAAAGCTTTCCCACAGACGGCGCCAACTGATGATACAATTAATATACAACGGGTACCTGGCAGAACGGGTCGGACTGATCCACGCTTCTCGTGCCAATATCCAAGTGATCAAACCCACCAATAAACCTGCAGACAAGTTCAACGGGGAACGGGGAGTCCCCCAGTGAACTCTCCGACGAGTAAGTTAGAAAGAGAAGTAGAGTGTAGAGAGAGATTGGAGATAGAAAGCTTAACTTTTTTCTTGTCTTCAACGTCTGCTTATATCCTTTGGTAATCATTTCGCCGTCTCTTCCGACCTGCCACCTTGGCCGAAAGTCTATGTTGTAGCTTACCTTGTTCAGGGTGAGGGGATGTGTAACAAGCCTGCGGGGAGACCTCGCTACAGTTCAGACTCGATTTGTGTCACGGTTCTTAATCTGAACCAAAGAGTCCAAATCTGGCAAATTGTTTTGAGAAAACAGATTTCTTTGAAAGAAGTGCCAAACATGGATTGCTTTGCCAGATACAGAGTTGCCACCTAAATATTTTATTTTGGGAAATTTAGGAAACCCTGACTCGGTGCCAAAGGCCACGTGTCCGTCATCACCAAAGTTGCCTCGGCTCGGGAACTTGGGTACGATTGGGGAAGGTCAGCTATGAGCACCCCCGCTCGCCCGGTCCGAAGACCGGCCTCTACTAACCATGATATCTGATTTTGAAAACATTGTGTGCTCTTATTCCGGTTATTAGCCTAGATTTACTACGTTATGCGCACAGCAAACAAGTATAGACCAAATCGCCTAAATTGGAACAAAACATTGCATGTTTGTTTTGAAAATGGTTTGCTACTCGTAAGTAGGCTAAAATGCAGGTTTTGCCACCCTCAAGTGGGCTTTAGAAAAAGTGGTTTTGCCACTATCTAGTGGGCCTTCAATGCATTGTTCCAATTTAAACAACTCAACCTCCATCCACAGGCATTCAAGCAGTTATATCACATAAGCAGCTAGCCTCATGGTAATCATGCAATTATGGCAACACTCACACGTATGCGGTATGCTAAAGCATAAAAGCTTACCTAGTACTCCAAGCCAAAACAGAAACCAGTTAATAATCATATACATGATCCTAGTTCATGTTAAGATGGCTAATGCAACACATGCAAAGATGTAATCTAGACAGGCTCGACTATCCTAAACATGGCATGTGAAATGCAACAGATAACATGTATTCAATTTGGAATTGGAATACAATGCAGTTAGCATGATGCGCCGAGCCCGGTGCATGCAAGACAAATGTGTGAATGCACGCATGCATAGCATAAGGTATGCCAATTTAAATATGCCCTAATCTACCATCATAAGCAGGTAAATAAAAGGGAAGAAAGACGTGGGGTTGGAAGACATACACACACTCACGCACACTTATTACAAATACGCCCTCACTCGGAGGGACCAAATAAATATTACAGTCCGAATAATAAATAAATAAATAATTACAGACCCTCTAATTAATTAACAAATTAATAACAAAAAAAAAGGTGGCCACAGCCCCGCCTCGGGATGCGTAAATGATGCATGATTGATCCGCCTTGCTCGGAAATCCGCACCATACCACTGTTGCCTCTGTTAACACTGCCCTGCTCTTCCGAAGACTGCAAAAGTCCTAGGGTGTACTCTCTGAATGTTGGGGAATATCACTGGCCAAGTAGAACCACCACCGGCCGAAGGAAATGATCACCGGCTGCATTTTGATATATCGGCTACAGATTACTGGCCGGTCGGCACTATATGTAGCCGACCGGCCAAAACTTCCTGCAGAACCTGCAATTGACAGCAGCAGAGGGCAAGCAGTGTATGGCATGGAATTTTCAAGCAAATGTGAGCATGGCCATACTCCCTATCATGCAATATACTCAAGGGAGCATGGCCCTCGACCCTCGGGCCATCAATCACGCATTTCAATGCATGATGGCCCAAAAGCCAAGTTAGCAACTTTGATATCAAATGAAATGCAAGCACAAAACACATCAAAGGCCCCAACCTCTATCATGCTTGATCAAGAGGCAAGGGACGCATGCCAAATGCAACCTAAGCATGCAAGCTAAATATGCAATATGAGTATGCGAACAAGCGTGCAAGGCGTGACGCAATACAACAACATAACATGCACAACGCATTGTAACATGGCATACACAATGCAAGATGGGCTTACACCAATACAAGTGGACCTCAGCCACACTCACATAGGAGGCCACAAGATGAAAATGGGACGCTCGAAATGCGTGCACGTATGCACGCAAACCGAGGACTGAACCTAAGGCACGAATGCCACTCTAACAAGGCATGGCAAGGCATGGATCATGGCGTACAAACATATGAATTTCAATCACTGAAATATGATGCTTAAAGGCCCCGAAACATGGCAATATGGCACCCGATACACGAGACGCATCCCGAAACTCAAAATTAAGCACATGGAATGACTTATAGCTATACAAAGCATGCATTATTCGATCATGAAGCATGAAGACAGATTCAAGGCAGTCCAAAAATAAGCATATTTACAGTTTAAAGCATGGCCAAACAGTGAGCACAAGTGGGACTAAATTAGCATGCAAAAATGGCTCCGCAAGGGAGGTAATGAAGCAAGTCACAAATGCTGGCCCCAAACAGGAAAGGGGCCTTCTACAACATTGAAGAGGGACCAAAAAAATGACTGTTTTCAGTTTATATCAAGCCCCAAAAACAGATACAAGTATGCTAAAGATCTCATGCAAAATGAGGCCACCAAGAGGGCTATAACATGAAGTATACAAAATATGTATCAAACAGCCAAAGACCCTCAATGAGACATGGAGAGGGGGTCAAAATAAGACCCTTTTTAGTTCTGCTCAGGGTCGAAAAACAGAGACACAATAGGCTAATAAATCATGCAAAAATGGGGACCAAAGAGGGGTTCAATGGCAAGTGACACATGGAGGTCCCAAACAAGGATGAGCCCTTCTTCAATGTTGAAGAAGGGCTCAAAATAAGCCTATTCACAGTTTACATCAGAGCTCAAAACAGACTACACATAGGTTAAAAATATCATGCAAAAATATGGCACAAAGAGGGCTAAAGAGGCAAGTACCAAAAGGGGGTCTCAAACAGTGAGAGACCCTTAATGAAAGATGAAATAGAGCTAAAAAAAATACTACTTTCAGTTTTGGTCGGAGCTCAAATGTATAAGCAAGAAGGGCTAAGATATAGACCAAGAAAAGAGCAAAAAAGGGAAAAACGAGACTCACCCTTGAAGAACCAAACTTTAGCAGCCTCTTGGTCCAAAATACAGTACTTCTAGCCTCTGAGAAGGTCCTCCAAGCCGCTGGAATGGAGTGGTGGTGGTGGTGCTAGGTGGTGGTGAAGAAATGGTGAAGAAATGGTGTAGGGCTTTTAGGGTTTTGGTGCTTGAAATATAGAGAAAGAGAGAGATTGTATATATGAGACTCAAACCAAAGTCTTCTAACCCAGAAAAATGCAGCTGGAGCTCTGGTTTTATAGACAAAAGGGATGGAAAAGAGGGGGAAAAAAGGGGGGGAAATTCGGATTCAAAATTCCCCCCAAAATGGCCAAAAGATGAGCTAAAGGGGCAAGTGATAGCTGCGGGTCCCAAATGGCCGAGAGTCCTTTAACAAAGTTGAAGAGGGGTTCAAAATAAGACACTTTCTAGTTTACATCAAGCCGCGAAAATAAATACAAGTAGACCTAAACTATCGTGCAAGAAAAGGGAAAAATAGAGGGGTAAAGAAGCAAGTGATAGATGGAGATGTCAAACATCAAGAGGTCCTTAATCAAACATGAAAAGGAGTTCAAAATATGACTATCTCAAGTTTGGGTCAGAGCCCAAAAATGTAGAATGAAGGTTCGGGAGCCGAAACACGCAGTTCGGGGCCTCGAAAGTGGGCTGTTAGGCATCGGGAGTGGTGCTCAACCACGAAGTTGGTCTCTCGGACCGCAGTGTCCCTCAAAAGGGAGTAAAATAAGATGTGTGCCAAAAACCGGAGCAAACGGAGGTGGTTAAGCGGTCCCGAACCGAGGCACATGGTCGTCGGCTCCGAAAAACCGGAAACCGGGCTCCAAACGGGAAAAATGGCCTACGACCACGAAACGTAGCCTACGGCCACTGAGAGATGATCTAAGAGACCTCTCCCTCCCTTTGGGAAGAGGAAACAGAGAAAACGGAGCCTGGTTCGCAAACCGCGGCAAAGCACAAAAGAGTCCGGAAGTCCGGAGGCAAGGCTCGCAGCCGGGACTCCGCAACCTCAGAACGAGCACAATATGCAACATCACCAAGCGCTCAATCGGTGACGTCTGAGTCTTAAGGTCGGTCAAAAATGGGGTGTCTACAGGGTGCTGTTCCGACGGAGAGGTGTTGTCGTAATAAATACTGTGATGGGCTGCATTAATGGTGATGTGCAGTGGCAATAACTTTGCAGATCTTTATCTGCTGATGTGGCTTGTCCTTTACCTGTCACATGTCTGAATATCATTGGTTCTTCGTGCCATGTTGTCTTCCAGCTGTTCAGGATCTCATCAGTTGGGTTATGTATTGGGCTCTAAGCGATGGGTTTGGGTTGTTCATAGTAGGCTATGACCTTTGTGGGCCTAACCACGTCAATAATCATTTCATTTTTTCTCTTGTAAAAGTTAAAAAAATTAAAAAACTTATTCCAAATAAGATTTTTTAGTCTCATACTAAAATAGTGAAAAAAAAATTAAAAAGGTAACCAGCATACCAAACAATCTAAAACTCGATTTTTTGAAGGATTTTTTTTTTCCGCTTCTTTTTATCATTTTCAATTATGGGGTACTTACCAATTAGTCCTATTAACTAGACTTATTTACCTACAGGTCCTAACTAATAAATTTAACACTATAAAAATAAGAGAGTGATAAATTTATCACTAAAAATTTATTCATAAAAACAAAGAGACTGATAAATTTATCACTATAAATTTATTCATAAAAATAAGATAAATTTATCAATAGGACTTAATGGGTAATAAGTCTCCAAAGTAGGACCTATTGAGTAATAAGTCTCCAAAATAGGACCTATTGGTAGTTTACCCTTCGATTAACATATTTACGGTAATTTTCTTTTGAAAAATCAAAAGCTAAAAAATTGGAAAAAGCTGATTCCGGCTTAAAACAAAGCAGTTTCTGTCTAACAAGAAAAGCATAGGTGTGTGGGGGAGTAGAGAGTCTACAGACTCCCATGTCAATTGGAATTGGAATTCGTTCCAGTTTGCTTTGAGTTTTGACTGCTTCAGTTGAGGAGGAAAGGTACACCTTCTACTTCTACTTCTACTTCTACTTTCACTTTCTTTCTCTGTCCTTCTTGCATTTGTTAGAGAGAGAGAGCAACACAAAGATAGGGAAACCATTTATGACAAAACAATCGAAATGGATAACAATGTTGAGAGAGAAAAGATGGGTTTTTCATCATTCATGACAAAATAACCGAAATGGAAAACAAAATGTTGAAAGACAAAGGTGGGTTTTTCACAAAACATTTTCCTTTTCACAACCCTTCTCTCTCTCTCTCTCTCTCTCTCTCTCTCTCTAGAGTGTAATTCTCGTTTGAAAAGTTTGTTTATTTATTTATTTATTTTTTGCAGGATGGAGTATTTGCAATGCACCTTTATTTTATGGGTTTTATGCTTTGAAGCCAAGTACCTATATATGCTTGCATTAGACGGGTAGATAATATGTAGTAGTAATTAAAGTCTTCCTTTGATTTTTGTCCATTTAAATGGAGTGAATATGACATCTGAACTAGAGTTTGATAATGAAAACATCCATAAATTTAAGAATTATTAGAATATTGGGTCAATTAATTACAACAAAGACCTTTTTGATTATTGGTGAATATTAGTTTAATCTTTTTAATTCTTTCAAATATAAAAATCATATAAATAATTCATTTCTCAAGGCTAGTGATGCATTTTTATGGTTAAAGTGGTCAAAATGTACGGATTCAAAAATAAATGTGATAAACTCATATTTACTAATAGTTTTTTTTTTTGGGGGGGGGGGCGGGGGGGTTGGTGTAATTAACTCTAAAATATTTAAGCCATGTTGGAATAGAAGATTTGAGAAGGGGATTTGTGGAGGGAAAATAAAAGAAAGGGAAATGCGACAAATTTATGTTATATTTCATTCACTTTTTCCTTCTTATTTCCTTTCCTTCCTCAAATCCTTAACCCAAACACATTCTTAGTGCATTGCTTTATTGGGACCTTTCTTTTTTCTGTGGCTTTCAACAATTGAGTCCCTTATTAAATATCCTTACACCTTTCTCAGTTACTGGGGAAAAAAAAAAAAAGGTTAGAAAAAAAGAAAGAAGAAAAGAGAAAACTTCATTTCAACTACTATTTTTTCTTTTTTTCCCATTTGTCTAATCTTTGTTTGAGACAGCTAACAATACTGCTGAGAAAAGAAATAAAAATTTTCTTTGCTTCCAAGGTAGAGACTGATTCCCTCATTAACACTTCTCTTGAGTGTATCATAACATTAATTGCTGCCAAGCATAACTGAAAACTTAGATATCTCCATGTGTCTATATATGCTAGTGTTGAAGGAAAATTTTGAAGTGTGGCTGTTACTCAAAAAGAATGGATACCCATGATCAAAACTTGGGATTTAAAATATTTTTTTGGGCTGCTGTCCTTGTGATTTTTACCTCAAATTTGAGCTATACTGATTTGGGGGTCAATGGAGATGAAAGCATGAATCATGGGTACTCATGAGAAATTTCACTGTTTTTAGGATTAATGTATTTTCTTGGTATTTATATATACATGGAATATAAATGTTCTTGTTTGTATTGATCTGATGTTTTTGTTCGCGTGTAGGATTTATGAATTGGGCACAATGGAAGACGATCAATGGACCATGGTGCAGAAAAAGGGGAGCCAATTCGTGGTTAATGATCATCCTTTTTATGTCAATGGATTCAACACTTACTGGTTGATGGTATTTGCTGCGGATCAATCTACTAGAGGAAAGGTCACTGAGGTGTTTCAGCAAGCTTCTTCTGTGGGTCTAACCGTTTGTCGTACTTGGGCTTTCAACGACGGCCAATGGCGAGCTCTTCAAAAATCGCCATCTGTTTATGATGAAGAGGTTTTCAAGGTGATTCCTTTGTCTAAATTTCATATTAGTTTTCAATTTGTGCTGTTTCAACAATGTTTCTGTAACGTTGAGTCTCATCTTTGGTGTCTGTGGAAGATTGATTTATCATGGGTTTTGATAGAGTGCTCACTAGTAAAGCAGCCCACTGTAGGAAAATGACTTGTATTTTAGATGCCTTTTTCAAGTTTTCAGAGTCTGTTTTCTGAAACTATTTTGTTGAAAAATTAAAATAAAAAAAAACTCATTATTTTCTTACGTTTTTTTTCTGTTTTTGGGGTGGACATAATTTTTGAAAATTCAAAAAATCTTTTTTGTTGTTTATTTTTGTCAAACTATTTCTAATTTTTCAACCAAAAAAATTGGAAAACAAGTTCTAAAAACTCAACCAAACAATTGGGCTTGGGATTTTTTGGATTTCTCGTTCAACCTCCAAAGTATGGTGTTTTCTAATTTCCCATGGAAAGCTGGTTTTCCAATTTGCTTAAATAGTAAACTGCTAGGAGTTATCTACGTTCAACACAAGGAAAGCCCACCACTCAATGAGGCCTAAGATGAAATTTGAATGGAAGACCTTTTTATGTTAAAATGATATTTTCAATTTCTTTATATTATAACTTTTTAATGTAAAATTAATTTTTATAATTGAAATTTAGTATCATTCATAGCCTATCTACTTGGGGGCCTTTGGACAAAGAAAGTTTTTTTATCTGGGCATGCAGAAAATGAAATTTTGTTTTTTACTAGGCCTTTAGACAAAGAAGGCTGTTTTAAGCTTAAATTATTGAGAACCTTTGGGTAAGGAGGATTTTTATTTGACTTTACTATTGGCAGCCTTTGTAAAATGGAAGTGTTGAGAAGGGATTTATTTTTGGTATAAATTTTGATATGATTTTCTTGTTAGGCTTTGGGCAATGAGTTTAAATATATATAAATATGTTCAAGGCTTCATGAACAATAACTGTAAATGTAGGCATTTGATTGCTTTTTCGATGAATTGCAGGCCTTGGATTTTGTTGTAAGTGAAGCAAAGAAGTACAAGGTAAGGCTGATATTGTCATTAACTAACAACTGGGATGCATATGGTGGAAAAGCACAATATGTGAAATGGGGTAAAGCTGCTGGCTTGAATTTGACTTCGGATGATGACTTCTTCTCTCATCCAACTCTCAGAGGCTACTACAAGGCCCATGTTAAGGCATGTCCTTTACTGCTTTTAGCTTTTTAATAATTATATTTCAGTTTTTTTAAGTAATAAAGTTAATATGGCCTCAAAATTTAAGTTTGTCACAGACATGTTAAGAGTAGCAACTTTGCAATAGTCAGGTCTTGCTGTATTGGTATGTGGAAATAACTAGATTATCAAAATCTGTGTTTTTCAAATGAAGTGTTCTCCATCTCTCCCAGTATTTTGTTGACTGTGTAGACGGTGCTCAATGTATGTGAAAAAAGCTAGCTCATCAAAATCTATTTCGGTTCTCCCTCTCTCCCAATATTTTGTTGACCATGTAGACAGTGCTTAATGTACGTGGAAAAAGTTAGATCATCAAAATGTGTGTTCAGTATGAAATCTAATTTTGGTTGATATTTTGTTGACTGCGTAAACGGTGTTTAATGTATGTGGAAATAACTATAGATCATCAAAATCTTTGTATTTTTGGTACGAAGTCTAATTTTGATATGGACATTGGACAATGTTTTATCTACTATATCATTTTCACTTTGTAGACGGTACTTAATGTAAGTGGAAAAAGCTAGATCATCAAAATCTTTATGTTTTCAGTATGAAATCTAATTTTGGTTCTCCCTCTCTCCGCCAATATTTTGTTGACTGTTTAGATGGTGTTTAATGTATGTAGTTTTTTTTTTTTTTTTTTTGAACAGCATGTGGAAAAAGTTGGATCATCAAAATCTTTCTGCTTTCGGTATCAAGTCTAATTTTGTTTCTCCCTTTCCCAATATTTTTTTGTTTGTGTAGACGGTGCTTAATAGAATGAATACCATCACCAACATTACTTACAAGGATGATCCTACAATTTTTGCGTGGGAACTAATGAATGAACCACGGTGTACCTCAGATTCTTCTGGGGCTAAACTGCAGGTTTGTTTCCTTAACCAGCCCGGAATTTACATTAGCACTCCATTTGTTTCTACCGAATATGTTTTCTACATATTTTTTTTTATAGAAAATGTTTTCTTATATTTGGTTGCAACGTGAAACTAATGTGTCAGTGATTGTATTAGTGGTGTTGTGGTGGCGTTGGTGATGTTAGTAAGATTTTAGTCCGGAAAATGTTTTCCATTTTTTAAAAGTGAAACTTTTTTCACCCAAAAAGGCTTGCGTTCCGTTGATCAATGTTTTCTATTTACTTTTGTTTTCTATCATACCAAACGCTAAAAAAATTTGAAAAAGAGGCACTAAACTACACTCGTACTCAAGAAAGTCAGATTTCACATAATGTGAAAAACTATAGATCTTTTGCTCGTACTGGTTAGGAAATGTATTACCTTAAGAGCAATTATTGTCCGAGTAAATTAGATAAATGTTTGGTATCATGTTTGAAAACCACTTTACAAACAACATATATGGTGGAACTGTTTTCAAGAAAATTTCCTGAGCATTTTTAGTATTTATCTTAGATAGTTCTCGGAGTTTTCAGAATTTTGGATTCATAAGAAACGGAATTTGATTTGAAAATGATTGTGTTCTCAAACTTTTCATTGTTTTCATTTCCGAAGAGTTGAAAAATGAAACATGAACCAACGGCGCTAATTGTTTTGTAGGCATGGATAGAAGAAATGGCGGTCTTTGTGAAAAGCATCGATCCAAAGCACTTGTTGGAGATTGGGTCGGAAGGATTTTATGGTCCCTCGACGCCTGACAGGGTTCAGTTCAACCCAAACACATATGCTCAACAAGTTGGAACTGACTTTGTCAGGCACCACCAGGTTCTTGGTGTTGATTTTGCGTCGGTTCACATTTATGCAGACTCTTGGTAAGTATTTTTCATTGAAAATTCCTCGTACCAGAATGAAACCTTAAATTTCTAATTCTGAATTCTGATTCATTTTTTTAGAATGTTACATGATTTTAGTCGATTTTGCATGTAGAGTAAATTATACTAGAACCCCTGAACTTTGCACCTTTTTTTCGATTAAGCCCTTGAACTAATTTTTTTTTCAAATAGAGCCTAAAATTTTTCAAATTTGTTCAATTTAGTCCTTCTGTTATATTCCGTCCACTTTCGACAATTAATTATGTTGAATAGGCCCAACTTAAAGCATAAATTGATAGAATTAACACTAAAATCTGTTTTCCTGGTATAAAAAATCCATTAACAACCTCAAAAATCTGTGCTGATGAAAGAAAGAGAGAAAATGCATTAACAGCATCAGATATCTATGTTGATGAAGGGAAGGGTGTTGGTTCTCTTTTTCTTTTTCCTTTGTTTTTTGATGGTAGGAAAAAAAAAATTGATTAATTTTAATGGCCAAAAGTAGATTGAAAGAGCTATATTGAACCAATTTAGGATGTTAGAGGGTTTAATTAAGCAAAAATTTAGTTTAAGGGCTTGATTTACTATTGCATGAATGTCGCTTTGTGCATCAGCAAGTGCATATTTGTATTTAAATGTCCTTTTTTTTCCCTCTTTTTTTTTGTCTTTTCAAAATGGGGATGGAAGCTTATGATTAATTAAGAATATGAAATCTTTGATGAAGGGTTTCACAATCAATCACTGACGCCCACATCCCTTTCATCAAGTCATGGATGCAAGCCCACATCGACGACGCTGACAACGTCCTCAACATGCCAGTCATATTTGGCGAGTTTGGCGTCTCATCAAAAGACCCCGGCTACAATTCATCATTTAGGGACACCCTCATAAGCACAGTGTACAACAGCCTCTTGAACTCGACCAAGAAAGGAGGGAGTGGCGGTGGAAGCCTTCTGTGGCAGTTGTTTCCTGAAGGGACTGATAACATGGATGATGGGTACGCCATTGTTCCTTCAAAATCTCCGGCAACTTCAAATATCATATCTCTGCAGTCTAGGAGGCTTACGAGCTTCAATTCATTGTGTTCTTGGAGATGCCATTGGGGTTGTAAGAAGAAGATTCGTTCGGATTTGGAGACGGCTCTCAATCATGATGATCTTTGAATTATTATATGCGAAAATATAGAAAGTAAATATTTATACAGTGACTATGTATGAACAAAGCTGTTGAGCAATGAAAGAATGGAAATTTACAGCTTAAATGATGGTATTGTTTTAGTGTCTAGAGCCATTCTGTGCTTGGTTTCTCAGTGATCACTCAATTAAAATTGTTTTTAAAAGAAATTCTGAAAATAATTTTTGAAAATAGTTCCTCAAATAAGTATGAAACTGTAAATAATAGCATATATAGGTGACCCTGCTACAAAAGAAAATGAGTTATTTACGCCAAGACTTCCTTAATTACGTGACCCTACTACAAAAGAAAATGAATTATTTACACAGGAGTTCCTTAACTATTAATCAATATTACTTTTCCTCCCTCATCTATGAATTTATACATATTAATTCCCTTAATTATGAAAATCGTACAAATATGTTTCTTTTGGAGTTTGGAAGCGATTGTCTATAAAGGTGGAAAAAGAGTGTATTTGTGTGATTTTCATAGTTGAGTATCAATATGTACGATTTTTAAAACAAATATAATAAAATGATATTCACTAATAATTGAAAGGATTTTGATACAATTAAACCAAAGAAAATACAAGTGAGTCCAAACAAGTACAATTGAATCTAGACATACTCTATTTTGATAATTGATACTTCTTTTTCTTTCATTATTTATTATTGTCGGTATCAACAATTATCATTAAATTGTAGACAGCATTGCTCTTTGATTAAGCTATTTAATAATCATTTTTTTTAGCTTATATATTTTTTATTTATTAGAAATTAGGGGATTTACGTGTAAATTTTAATAAGTGAATTTATTGTCCAATAGATTTTATGATAATTAATAATATTTTCATCAAGCACTATTAAAAAATGTCACTAATGGTTAATTTTCAGCAGCAATTTAAAAATTGTCACGAAAAGTCACTGATTATAAGTTTTAGCGACAATTTAAAAAAATCGTCACAAAAAAATCACTAATTTTCAACTTTCTGCGATAGTTTGAAAAATTCTTCGCAGAAAAATATCACTAATTGTAAGTTTAGAGACAATTTATAAAAATCATAACAAAAAAAAAAAAATACTAATTGTCAATTTTTAGCAACATAAAAAATTACCATAAAAAATTATTTTTAATTACAATTTTACTAGAATTAACATGCAATATGACTTAATTAAAATTAAATCTAATTATTAATTTATGGTAATGTTTGATAAATTGATTTTTGGACTAAAATAGCCACCAAAAAAAAAAAAATATTAGGGCAACTCGAGCAATTTAAGGCCAGTTTGGCCAAGCTACACTCTATGAATTATAGAAGTTAGGGTAAATTACAAATATATCCATTGAGATTTGTTTAAAATTTAAATTAGTTCTTGTGATTTGAAAAATTACAAATACCCCCTTATTAGAATTTTTTATTTAATAGAATTAACTGAAAAAATAAAATTCATAATTGCTCTCTTATACAATAATAAAATTATCTAAATTATTAATTGAAATATATTTTTAATATCATTAAAAACTGTTAATTGACTCGATGATTTATTAATAAAAGGAACAATTTGTTATAAAATTAGAAACTTCAGGGGGTGAAATGTAATTTCTAAAATCACATGAGGTGATTCGTATTTTAATAAAACCTCAGGGGCGTGTATTTGTAATTTACCCTAGAAGTTAGGGCAACATTTTAAAATTAAAATTTAAAAAAAAAAAAAAAAAAAAAAAAACTTGAAATGGCCCATGCAGGTCTCGAACCTGCGACCTTCGCGTTATTAGCACGACGCTCTAGCCAGCTGAGCTAATAGGCCAATTTATTTCAATTGTTAAAGAATTAAATTGAAATACTTATTATCTAAACAACGTGCAATACTGATCATCTACCACTGGCACTATATGACTAAGACTGGAACACGAAACGAGTAATAAGTTATTCAAGTTTGATTTGATAATTTAATGAGCCTGAATTTATGTTTAAGGTTAGTTTGTTTGTTTGTTTACATAACGAGTTAAACTCAAGTAACTTAATTTTTTATAATGCATATAAACTTATCAAGTTAAGTAGTAGATTATTCAAGTTTGAGTTGAAAACAAAACGAGTTTATAATTGTATTTAAGCTTGTCTTATATTTACATAATGAGTCAATCTCCAACGAGTTTTTAACAAGTAGAATATGAGTCAAACTCATGTAATTCGTTTAAGACTCTTATATATATGACAAATCATTAAACTTTGCACCTAATTAGATAATTAATGTAACTAATAATCTGATAATTTTCACATACATATAGTAAAGTTAACTATACTTGTATAGTAATATGTTATTGGAGATGATATCACCGTTGTATTGAGGGAAAAAAAAAAATTCCCTGTATTTTTAAGAAAAATTGTTATAGAAAATTTTCAATTCCATCTCCTTGGACATCATTTTTCTTCATTGAAATAGACATGTCATTTAAAAAGAAGTTGGAGTTCAAACAAAAGCAAAGAAAACCAAAAACCTTTACTTTATTCTTCAAGCTACTTTAAGAATTTTTAGATTATTACACAGCTTTAGCTATCAATAGAGGAGCAAGAACATTCTGATAAAGCTCTTCTTGAATTTGAAATGTACCTAAAATGATATCATACTTTTGAAAGATGGCTCCCTACCCAGCTATCATAGATTGACAGAAAAATATTCAGCACAACATATTTACAATAATACAATCTGTTTTTAAAATAGCTTTTAACTTTAAAAATTAGGTTGTATTACTATAAATGATAAGACAGAGGAGCATATAATTTGAAATTATATTTTTTGATCCACGAAGATGAACGATTCAGACCATCTCCAAATGAGTTTACAATCTCCTCAACTATACCTTCTTGTTTAATGGAAGGAAGCCTCTTCCAAATAAGATATCCCTCTTTGTTCATTTATTTGAAAAAAAATATAATAAAATTACATAATTAAAAAATATATATATATAATCAATCCATAGACAGCTAAAAATTAAGAGAACAAATTATTAGGGCGAGCATGTGATAGATCGACAACCCTAATGTTGTGTTTGGTTGGGGGATTTGAGGAGGGATTTGGAAAGGGAAATGGAAAAGGTAGGTGAAATGAGAATAAAATATGCCTAAATTTCACATAGTTTCACACACCTTTTCCCTTTCCCTTTCCAAATCCCTTCCCAAATCTTCCAACCAAACACAGCATAAATAAACAAGTTAAACTGAGTGGTGTTTTGAAAAGTTAGTAAAAAATTAATTTTTTGGCTTTTTTGACTTTTTGGTGACTTTTTTGACTAAAAAGGCTGGCTTTTTATGACTTTTTCGTGTAAAAAAACTAAAAAATCAAAAAGTTAACTTTTTATCAACTTCTCCAATTCAATTTAAGTCTCGTAATTTGAGTTTTAAGAAAGAAATGAAGACACTTAATTAAATTGTACTCAAATCTTTAAGAAATGCTTTCTGTATAGAAACTAAACTCAGAATAATTTCCAAAACAGAGCTGCTACAGGGTCCGAAATTTTCAAGCTCGAATTTGCCCCGAATCCAAAACGATTTTTTTTTTCTTCTTATTTTTTCCTTCTCGTTTGTCTGAAGAAGAAGAAGAGGAAGAAGAAGAGAAGAGAAGAGAAGAGGAAGAAGAGGAGAGAAGAAGTTGGTCCCTGGTAAACATCATCATCATCAACAACATCTTCATCAACATCATCTTCATCACATCATCATCAACCAATATATATATATTTTTTCCCTTCACCTTCAGATCTGGATCTACTGGGGAAAAAAAAAAAAAAAAAATTCAAAATCAACAACAAAATCTTCATCAACACATCATCATCATCAACAACAACATCTTCATCAACATCACCATTATCAACACATCATCTTCATCATCAGAGCCGAAAAAAAGAAGAGGGAAAACAAAGTCTTAAATCGCAAGGTCACCATCGCGGTCACCGTCGCACCCTCCATCACCGTCGCCCCGCCCCGCTATCACCATCGCCTCTCTCTCTGTGTTTCCGTCTCTCTTCTCTCCTCTCTCTCTCTCTCTCTCTCTCTCTCTTGCCCTTCCTCTCTGTGTTCAGATATAAACGAGAAAAAAAAAAAAATTTGCCAAAACAATGTCGTTTTGGCATTCAGGGCATTCGAGCTCTCACGCATTTCTCTTTCCAAAATCTAATGTGAATTGTGTAGATTGAAAATTGAAATTTAGTGGATCATAACTAAAATGAATTTGATCCCAACATTTCAAATTTTGAGTATCCTGTTTGAGTTTGAATTATGAGTACCTAGCATTGCTCTAGAATACCAAGTCTCACAAAATTACAAATAAAAAAATTAAAAAGTTGAACAAAAATAATATATTCAAATTCAACTCCAATATATAAACTTCATGTCTTAAGTGAACGTGGACTACGAGAGAGATAACTAAAGAGTTTACTAGATTGTAGAGTAGAATCTCACGATGACTATATCCCAAACCATACTGTCACTAAAAATTTGTCCGATGATTAACTTCAGGTTCTTGAAATTAGTCGAGGTATGGGTAAAGTGATTAGATACCTGATTATCAAAAGAAAAAACTATGAATTCTGTTACCTCTCATATTTTAATGGGACAAATACAATTCAATGTAAGCTAATAAAAATAATTTTAAATCAATGATAAATTAATATTAAAATTTTTAATTATTTTGTCAAAACTCTTAGCCTTCGTTTGGAATGTGGATTGGCTTTTGGACTTTTTAGATTAGGCTAAAAAATCTCGTTTGGAATGAATTTTTTAATTTTTTTTAAATTTTTATGAGAAAAAAATGAAATGATTATGGTTTGAATGTAACATTTTATCTTGTTGATATTTTTACCTATTTTATCTTTTTGTGAGTAAAATAGTCTCAAAACAACCTGCCAAACATGGCCTAAATTGTAATTTTCCTATTTTAATGTATATATATATAGTAGCCGTTAGCCGCCTATCTCCTTTCAAATTCAAAACCCCATCAATCATCTCTCTCTCTCTCTCTCTCTCTGTGGGTAGAATGTTGACAGCTCCATCTCCACTCGCCGGTAATCAGATCCAACGGCCAAAAAGCGGCCGCAAACCACTTCAACCGAGGAATTCTTCATCCAATCTTCCGATCAACAACGACCAATCAAACCCTAAGAAGTCGAACCAGAATTGGATCCCGATCTCACCGATAAACGATTCGAAAAAGGAGAATCCTCATCTGGTCAACGCCGCTCCGGCGAAGATCGAGTCAATCGATGTGTCCCTGGCGGAGGAGCTGAGCGCGATCCGCCAGAAGATCGAACGGCTGAGATTGGACAGAGAGAAGACGGAGAAGATGCTGAGACAGAGGGATTTGGTGATGGAGACGAATTTGAAGGAGATGGTGAACAGAGGTGAGGTCCAGAAGCTGCTTGAGATCGAGGTCGATAGGTTGTTTCGGCTGAAGGAACTCAAATCTTCGTGTATGGTAAGAAAATGTCTGTTTGGTTACTCGGAAAATGCAAATTCTGCTGAACTGAGCTTCTTGTTTTTTGTTACTTGATTTTCCTGCGATTTTCTCAGCTACCAAACGGGAATTAATGATTGATTTATTTATTTGATATACTGTTTCATTTGAGTTTTTGTTGACTTGTTTTAACATTTTTTTGATTTTCTTTGGTGAAATATTTGAATCAGAGAATATCTCCGCTTCGATCTCTGAGACAGAAGCAACAGAACTGGGCGATCAAGGAAGACCAATCACAGGCAAGTACAAACGCTATTCAAAATCAAAGTCCACTGTTTGGTTGAATTTTTAACATTTTTTTTCTTCAAAAAATAAAAATTTGATTCACAAAAATAAATACCAAAATAATATTTTAAAAATTTTAAAATCTTTCCGAAAAACGGTTTATTACACAAATTCTCTCCAAAGTATACGTTTCATTACACCTTAATTGTCAATATTTAATTATTCTACCTTGGTTCTCAAAATATGCACGATATCAATCTGTTCAAAATCAATAAAAGTTGGAAAAGAATTCTCAGAATTTATGGGAAAAATATGTAACACAAAAATACGTTTCAAAAATATGTTTTTTTTCCATATATACCATTGTTACGCATTTTTATACTAAATATTATGTGATTTTTTGGTAAAGTTATATTAATTTGTGATTCAAAAATGATGTTAAGTATTTTATATTACACGTCGTTTTATCCAAATATTTTTTAAGGTAATGTTACACATTTTTTTTTTTAATTTTACCGAAAAATATGTAATATTTACCATAAAAATAATAATAATAATAATAAAAACGTAATATGCACCACAAAAATATGTAACATGTATCATAGAATTTCCATTTTGAGCAACATGTACTAAAGTGTAACTTATAGCATACTTTGGAAAACAAAAATGAAAAATTAAAGATTGAAAACGAAAATGTAAGGCTCTGTTTGGTTTAGATTTCAAAATATAGTTCTACCACTAATTTGAGTGTGGTATTTGATTGCAACTTTCAAATCATAATTCTACACTCATTTCTCAAAACTCATTTCAAACTATAATCATTACTTTTCAAAACTCATAACCTAAACACACCACTCAAAACTCTTTTCAAAACTTAAAAACAACTTAATTTTTATTTTAAATATTTTTTATTTTTTATTTTAAATTTTTTATTTTATTTTATAGGAATATTTTTAATATTTTAATTTTCATAAAAATATTTTAATATTTTAATTTTTAATATTTTGATTTTCGGAATATTTTTAATATTCTTAATATTTTAATTTTCGTAATATTTTTAATATTTTATTTTTCAGAATATTTTTAATATTTTAATTTTATAAATATTTTTAATATTTTAATTTTCTAAATAATTTTAAAATATTTTTAATGTTTATGCAGGCCTAAAAAAGTGAATTGACAGAAAAATTAATTGACAGAAAAATTAATTGACATAAAATAATTGACATAGAAGTTATTTGAAAAAAAAAATTATTCAAAAAAATTACTTAAAAACAATTAATTGAAAAAAAAATCATTTTTTTATTTGAGTATTTTAAAAATTGTTTGGTTACGAATGTTGATCAAAAAACGGATATCGAGTTATAAGTTGTGTGTTTGATTATCAATTATAGATTGAATTAAGTTTAAAAACTCATCACCAAACAAATTTTCTTATTTTACATGTCACATCAAACTTTCAAAACTCAATTCCACATACAATTCAAAACTCAATTCAACACTCTATTTAAAAAACCATAATTAAACAAATTTTATACACTTAAATCATAATTCCACAACTCACAAACTCAAAATACAACTCATACTCTCAAATTACATTTACAAAACTCTACTAAACGCAACCTAACATAATGTTGTATACTTTGAGGACTATTAGTATAATTAATCCAAAGACAAAACTATACGACAATAATGAATGTCTTTTAATTTTAAATTTTTTTCTAAATTAATTTTAAATTTTGGAAATGATCGAAATGTTATTTAAAATCATCTTCATTCAGGACATGAACAAGGAGGAGGAGGACGGAAGTGAATCTAAAGATGATAATAGCCCAGTGAGAAGTCCCAGTCCAGAAATTCATGCAGAGAGAAATGAAATTTTACTTTCTTGTTAAATTAAAATTTTCCATTTTCAAATTGTTAGTATTACATCCTGTTGTATTTCTAGTATAATAATGAGAACTGTTTGTTTTGCCGTGCTCTTGAAAAAATTCCCAAGCTGTTCAACCTTAATTGTATCTCTTGTTCTTGAAAAGCAGTTTTAAATTTATAAGGAAATGTGGAAACATTTCTCAGAAAATGTTTATTTATTTATATTTTCTAGCATTTGGTACAGTAGAAACATTTTCTCAATTAAAATCGCATTTGGTACAGTAGAAAACATTTTCTCAATTAAAATCTCATCAACGCCATTACACAACCACCACCATAAAATCACAACAAAACATAAAAAATGCTTATCACTGAAACAAACAAAATGTTGATAAAAAATTGAATTTTATAACATTCATAGTGGGTGTTTGGAAAGTTGCTATTTTAATAGGCTATTTTAATTTTTGACCATTTTAAGAGGTTAATGTTTGGAAAGATAGTTAGACTTTTTTATAATTAGATGTGATGTTTGTGAGATAAAAAGTGAAATGATTATAAATTTGATGTGACATTTTGTCTTATTAGCTATTTTAACCTATTTTATTTAAGCTAAAAAAACTTCTTCCTAAACACTCCTATACTCCTGCCGCGAAGTGTTTCAGAAAGCTATTGGCATAATTCCACATATATACCCCCTCCCCCAAAAAAAAAATGTTGAAAACACTAAGCGGGTGTAGGGATGACAATTTGAACCCGGCCTGACGGAAACCCATCCCACCCCATCCCAATAAGCTGGGTGTTCCTTGAAAATTACTCCCTATAGAGTCGGGACTGGTATTAAAAAATAGATCCCCGATGATTTTCGAGCCAGGAATGGTGATATGTGCCCCCGCTCTCTGCCCCACCCCGATATACCCCTGAACACTACCCGTGTATATATATATGTTTAGGTTTTGATTTATTATATCTATCTCAATCTTCTGAGCTAAGACCTCACACACATATCTCTCTCTCTCTCACACACACAATCTTCTAATCTCTCAACTGACCCACCCTCAAAGCTTAATCCCGTTGTCCTCCTCCCCTATCCTCCTCTCCTTCCCATCACCGCCGATCTCAGAGTGATCGGACGCCGCCGACACCAAACTCACCTTTGCTGATCTCTTCGCCGCCGCTGTCTGGTTCATCTCTGGCCACCCATCTAGTTCATCTCTGTTGTTGTTGTTATAGTAGATCTTTGTTCTTCCCCCTGCCTCAAACCAAAAAAAAAAAGGTCGGCAATTTTTTGAGATCACCGTTAGGAAGCGAGAGCAGGGTGGTGATGGGTTTCCTGGGTTTCCCACTAGGGATTGAGGGCGGGGATGGGGAGTTTTCTACATTTGGGGGTCGGGGACGGAGTAATCTCCGGCCCCACCCCGGCCCGTTGCCATTCCTAAGCAAGTGTTTGTTTGGACAGACTGGATAAAGACAAAGAAAATAATACGAATTTCATTATTAGTTTGATCTTTACTTCTATAACCAAACAATGGACTAATAAATCTATTAAACAAGGTGTCAATCCCATGAAACAAACTCTCTCCATAAGAGAATTATCTTGCACTGTCACAACTGTAAACAATTTTAAACAGCTTGGAAACAAGTAAGGTTGCTCCATTACAACCACCTAAACATTACAATTTCAAATCATGAACTGTGTAAACAACTTTAGACAGCTTGCCCCGGAAACAACTCCACACAGTATATGATCGTCACGATTCAAATCATGTAAACAACTTATGCACAATGCCTACATTTAACCCTCTCCCAATCCAGCAATGACGTAGACAACTTGTGCACAATGCCTACATTTAACCCTCTCCCAATCCAGCAATGACGAGCGCCTATGCATTTGGACTACCCCTTGCTTCGCCTGGATGTTAAAAAATTCCAAGCCATAAAAATGATGACCATTGACATTTTAATGCTTATTCCTGTAAACCAATTTTTTCCTAGATATGTTCATCCCAACAAGGCAACTGATATGCACCCATACAAAGCAACTTAGACAAGGTTCAAGGTTTAAAAGTGATGTAACATCAACAATCTAAATAAAGAAATTATCGTAAAAGGTTGGAATGCAAGGCCAAAAAAATGTGAATAAATTTCATATCCACGACTCGCTCATATAAGTGAAAACAAAAGTAGTTTTAAAACAGGCATGTGCATATAGACAGACTGAAAGAGTTAAAATTTGTCTTCCAATTTTAAAAACATTTTATGGACTTGGCACAATGTTAGTTCTTCACAACCGGTACAAGCAAACATAAACATAGAAACTAAGTGAACGAAAATCTAATGTCTAATAATTGAAAAATGTGCCTTACCTAGGATTCGGCATAATCTCCAAATCTAAACGCTTCACCACCATAGGTGAGGTATCCCCTACAATAAATGACCCCTGGAAGAAATACATATCCATGGATGGGTTGTCTCTGGAATAGGAAAAGATCAGAACAACTGCAGAACCTTGCTCGAGAATATTCACCATTCCACGTGAATAGTGAATAGCCATTCGACTGGAAATCATTCTAACAAAACTTCCAATGGTTGTTACAGTTTACACAAGTTACGAATGTTGTCATTGGTTCATCTGCACTCCGAGTCTGTAGTTGATAGTAAGTGCACATACGTTTACCACAACGACCACACTTGAATTGATCAGTTGTGGCTTTTGGTGCACCGCCACGCTCACAATCAAATAAAGCTTTCTCTTTAATATGCTTATTCTCGCGTTGCCTCTCATCACTGGCCATTTCTTCTGGGGTCATATTGATTAGCCTCTCTGGCTCGACCTGTCCAAGAAGCACTCTTCTCCTCAAATCAGGGTTTTTCGGATCCTTGAGGTTAAACATTATAGACCTGTATTTGACCTTCTGGGCCCCATTAGATCGACCCATTTTCTCAAACATGACAGATTCCACAGATACGGCAACTCGCATTGGGTCAGATGCATCTACTTCATCCTTCATGTCCTCATTGACCTCCTCAGGAACTTTGGCAAAGGCCTCTAACAGAAGTTCCCGAAGTTTGTCACGCACAGCATCGTTACATTTGAGCAATGATTTCAGCTTTGGGGGAGCATTAGATGCTTGTGATGGTTTCTTTGCGCTAGAAGCCAGTATCTCTTCCTTTGGTATCTTTTCAACCTTAACAGTCTTGCTCCAATCAGTCTTCTCAGCCTTATCCACAGTCCCAACTTTCTTCTCAACCTTGATAGTTTCTGTTTTTGAAACTACGTGTTTCTCTTCCTTCGGTATCTTCTCAGCCTTGACAGTATCCAAAGCCCCCACTTTCTTCTCAACTTTGATAGACTCTGATCTTGAAAAGCTTCCAAGTTTACGAACGTCTTGAACTTTGACAGACTTTGTCTTCGTAACCTCAGTCTTTTTTGAACTTTTAATATCGGAGCCATCATTTTTCTTTCTAGATGCTTCATTAATGATTATCTTTTTCCAAATGTCGAGCACATCAGAAACTTTTGTCTGAATCTGCTCTGCAGGATGTTTTGTTAGATGTCGAAGCCGTTTTGCAACCTGAAATTTGACATCACATGAAAAATCCAACAAAAAAATAAAGATCTAAATATAGATGATATAAACATATTAAAATTCTTAATTAATTCACCAAGTCAACAGCCAATCCTTGAGCAGACCAAACAACCAGCCTAGACAATCTCCCATTTTTTCATTATAATGGGTTTAGATCTTATGGTCATATAATAATAACTAGAAAGAGAAACGTAAGCAAGTGCTTTCATCGGCAATCACCATGCATTACCAAATTGCGTAAGAAATAGAGAATTATTTATACGGTTCTTGAACAAATAATTAAGCAAAAGTTTCAGTTGGTTCCATGCCAGAAAATTTCCCATCATTATGTTTCCTCAATTTCTTTCTCTCTCTTGATTTATATTTTGTCAGGCAAGCATGATTAGGTAAGCACAGCAACATGCCTGCCACCGAATCACTGACTGAACCTATAATCAAAATCACATTTCCAAAATCCGTACAGCCCCAGTTACTTGAATGACCAAACCTGGTTTCTACCTCTCTTCATGAAAACAACTGCAGCCTCAAGTACCACCACCACCAAACCCAGTGGCCTACACTTCTCATACATACCTCCTCTCTATATACAGATACTATGTTACGTGGACTTGAGTACGGGTGTTAGGTGCGGGTATGTATCTAGAGGTCGGACTCAGCAAAAAAATATCATATTTTTATATTTTTAATCTAGTATGTGAGATAAAATGATACTATATGTAACTTACAGCGTTAGAATGACACTTAAAACAATTATAAAACAATATGTACATATAAATTATAATAATAGTGTTATATACAATTATATAAGAAGTATCCGTTGAAAAGTATCCGACACATATCACACACCCTTGTTCGAGTGTCGGGTGTCCGACACGGGTATTTGATTTATTTTAAAGAGTCCGTGTAACATAGTATAGATATACACACATACATGCCCAAACTCCCCATCCCCATTCATCTTACCGTACATGCAAAGCAGTATTGCCTCTGAATAAAGACAAAATAAGCCCCCAAAGTTGATAACAAACTAAGCAAAATTTAACAATTAGCACGTGTACAATGTAACAGAAATCATATAGCAAATGCTCACCAACTTTTATAATCTAATGGGACCACAAGGGCAGGCACATTTTCAATAGCAATAGAGAAACTAAATATTAGAGTTTTCTTTTATTCTTTACCAAAAGCATGTCTTTGTTAATCTTATAATCTTATGTATTTAAAGTGAGCTATTTCAAAGATAATTACAAAGGCGGGTCCTTTTTTATTTTTAAAGTGACTTCACCACTAAAGTTGTGCTTTTAAACACGACTACAATGACGTTGTGCATTCAAAACACGACTTCAAATAATTTATTGTAATGTTTTTTTAACGTCCTGTTAAATGACTTCACAAAACAACATAATTTTGGGAAATAAGTTTAAAACAGCATGAGTTTGGTAAACATGACATGGAATTGGTTTTAAAAAATTTAAATAAAAAAAAAAACTTTAAATATTTCCATGCAAACGAGAGAGAATTCATATTTGCCCCGGAAAAACAGAAAAGAAGAGAGAGAATACTAAAAGCATAATACAAGGGAACTCCATCTGTACCATTTTCATCACATGTATTCAGTCAGTTCCCATGTCACCTTAAAACATTCATTATCCAAACAACATTTCACCCACAAGTATAATGACGTGCATTCAAAACACGACTTCAAATAATTTATCATAAATTTTTTTTGAAGTCTTGTTAAATGACTCAAAATGACATGAGTTTGGGAAATAAGTTTAAATTTAAAACAACGAGTCTGGTAAACATGACATGGATTTGGTTTTTTTTCAAAAAAACTCCAAATATTTCCCTGCAAACGGGGCAGAATTCATATTTGCTGACAAAAAATTAAAGAGAATACTAAAAGCAGAATCTACGGAAACTCCATTTGTATCATTTTCATCACATGTATTCAATCAGTTTCCATGTCACCTTAAAACATTCGTTATCCAAACAAAGAATTTTATTGATAATCAAAAAGAGAAGAGGATGAGGCATCCTCTACAAATGAGAAAAACAAAGGAAGCAAATTACGTAACCCAAACAAATATCCTAACAATATTTCACCCATAAGTATAATGACGTGCATTCAAAACACGACTTCAAATAATTTATTGTAAATTTACTTTAAAGTCTTGTTAAATGACTTCACAAAACGACATAAGTTTGGGAAATAAGATTAAAACAACTTGGAAAATATGAAATGGATTTGTTTTTTTTTTTTTAACAAAAAACTCCAAATATTTCCTTGCAAACGGAAGAGAATTCATATTTGCCGACAAAAAATTAAAGACAATACTAAAAGCAGAATCTAAGGAAACACCATCTATTTCATTTTTATCACAGGTATTCAGTCAGTTTCCATGTCACCTTAAAACATTAGTTATCCAAACTCTCAAGTATAATGACATTGTGCATTCAAAACACGGCATTAAATAATTTATTGTCATTTTTTTTAACGTCCTCTTAAATGACTTCACTAAACGACATGAGTTTGGGAAATAAGTTTAAAACAACATAAGTTTGGTAAATATGACATGGAATTGGTTAAAAAAACTCTAAATATTTCCTTGCAAAAGGGAGAGGATTTGTATTTGCCGACAAAAAATTAAAGAAAATACTAAAAAGCAGAATCTAAGGAAACTCCATTGGTATCATTTTCATCACATATACTCAGTCTCCATGTCACCTTAAAACATTTGTTATCCAAACAATATTTCAGCATTTATAATGACGACATGCTTCAAAACACGGCTTTAAATAAATTATTGCAAATTTTTTTAAAGTCTTGTCAAATGACTTCACAAAACAACATAAGTTTGGGAATTAAGTTTAAAACAACCTATGAAGCATGGACACCTCTCCAGAGGTCACGTACGAGTGTTTGACACGTGTCAGATATGGACACATGCCAAACACACTGTGGACACGTGTTGGAGACGCTACAAAGAGTCGGACACGTAGAGACATGCTGGGGACACGCTAAGGACACACTGAAAAAATAGCATACCTAAGGTTGATAAATTTGATAAAATTAAAAATTTGACATAAAATACATATTAAATATTTAAAAATATAACATATAATAAATTTATAAAATTATATGGTTGCACGTGTCTCCAACTTATCGTGTCCTGTAGTTTTTAAAAATTTACATGTCTGTGTCATGTCCGTGCTTCTTAGAAAACCACATAAGTTTGGTAAATATGATATGGAATTGGTTAAAAAAAACTCAAAATATTTCCCTACAAACAGGAGAGAATTCATATTTGTCAACAAAAAATTAAAAAGAATACTAAAAGCAGAATCTAAGGAAACTCCATCTATATCATTTTCATCACATTTCCATGTTGCCTTAAAACATTCATTATCCAAACAGCATTTCACGTTGTGCATTCAAAACACGACTTCAAATAATTTAGTATAATATTTTTTTAATGTCCAGTTAAATGACTTCACAAAACGACATAAGTTTGGGAAATAAGTTTAAAACAACATAAGTTTTGTAAATATGACATGTATTTGGTTTTAAAAACAATAAATAAATATTTCCATAGAAACGGGAGAGAATTCATATTTGCTGACAAAAAATTAAAGACATTTGTTATCCAAACAACATTGCACTCACAAGTATATCATTGCATATCTCTTTATGTATATGTTATCTCATTTACATAAAATACAATATACACACACATATGCGCACAAAAGTAATTATTCCTTCCTTCCAACAAAAAACAGGCACTTTTCCACTATTTCACTTGTGAAGAGATAAATTGGGAAACAATGCTATCACTTAATCCAAACATGGAAAAATTATACCTTCCTTCCAACAAAAACAGACACTTTTTCCAGTGTTTCACATGTGAAGGTTAATAATAACCAAGCATGATAAAATTTCCTAAAAAAATCAAATTCTCCAGCAGCACAATTTCTAAAAAAATCAAGAAATCACAAATTAAGCCCTAATTCTGAACAATATAAAGATCGAAAAGGAGAGAACTTTGACATGATTTGATACCTGCGTTGACACAAGAACATCATACGTCACCGGGTAGTTTTTGAGCTGGCTCAGCACATCGATGCATCGATCCACCTTCGGACCTCCCGACGCAGCTCCGTCGATCGCCGCAGCGTCCGCCGCCTTCTTCGCCGCTTCGAACAACTCCACCAGCTCCCTCTCCATCTCTATTTTCAGATCCCTAAATCACAACAAACACCAAATCAAACACATACAAACCAAATCAAACAAATAGATATACATATATAGCTAAAACAAACCTCAATCGGAGAGATCTAATTGGAGAGTTTTCGAAAAAATGTGAATGAATTTTCGATTAGGATTACCAGATCGAGTTTCCGAGATGTGTGTAGAGACTCCAGAGTGAGATGAGCTTCTATTTTTGTGAATGGTGGTTGGGATTTTGGATCGGTGGTTGGTGTTGAACCAGGCGGAGATGAAATGTGGGAGGACTTACGGCGGCTATGAAGTTAAAAGTACAACGTAGAGTTTCGGCCTTCATCTACGGGTTGTGAAGGGACCGTTTGGTTGGGCATTTGTGTTTGGGCTGTTTGAAAAAAGTCTTATTGACACCTGGGCGCATGGCCCAAACAAGGCCCAGCAATTACCAACATGTTAATTTTTTGGGGGTATTTTTGTAAAAAATAAAAAAAAATACAATTAAATTATCAGCTTGTTTGGTTCTTGTTTTGAGAAAATAGTTTTCAGCAAATTCTATTTTTTTATTTTTTGTATTTTAATGTTTTTTAATGAGTTCTTTTAATATTTTAAGTAATTTTTTTTAAACACACTTAACGTAAATACACTTAAAAAATAAATATTTATAAAAAAAATCTTTAAAAATTACATTCAATACCAAAAAATACGAAAAAAATACGAAAATTCAGTACTTTTTTATATTTTTGTATATTTATTAATTTTTTAAAATATTTTTTCACAAATATTTTACTATTTAGAAACATTTAAGGAGTTTTTTGGGATAACCTAAATAAGTGCATTTTTTGTCTTTTTATGAAAAGATGTGCAGAAAAGTAGAGAGATGATGTGATGGAAAAAATAAAAATATAAAAAGTGTGTACTTATTTAGGATAGTCAAACTTGGCCTCAGTAAGGTGCATTTAAAAAAATTAAAAAAAAAATATTTAAATTTTAAAAAATATTCACTAAATAAAAAAAAATAAAAAATAAAAAACTAAATTTTTAAAAAATTGAATTCAAAAAATTGAAACCAAACACACTGATTGCCCTTTTAAATGCACTCTACACTGTACACTCACAAATAAAAAATAAATAAACAAGTACAGTTTGATTGAAATTTAAAACTATAGTTTCAAGTTAAGTCATGCTAATAACTAGAGGTGGGCGCGGATCGGTTGCGGCCACGAAACCTCCAATCCGCCATCCGTCCGCCAAATTGGCGGATTGGAGAAAATCAATCTGCATCCGTCCCGGCGGATGCGGATTTGGCGGATTGGCGAATGGATGCGAATCGGTTTGGCGGTTTGAAATTTTACAAATTTTCAACACAAAAACAAAAATAAAATTGGACAGAGTTTAAAGTTATCATAAATTAGGACAGAGTTTAAACATGGACAGAGTTAAACATATAGGTTTGTTAACTATAAAGAAGCCTTCTCAGCATTAGTGTTTTGAAGACATTTTTCTATAAAATAACAACTCTATCAAATGCTGCAGTAGTAGAGCATAAAGGCAGAAAGTTGTTGTTTCTCCTATAGGTTTTGTGTAAGGTATTTTATTGAGCTCAGATAATGAGACCACCACAGTTTTTCTTTTCTTCCTCCCAACTTGGTAAGAGGTGATTGGTTTTGCGTAAAATTATTTAATTGCCTTTCTTTTGGAAGCCAGTGATGATTTCATAATGTTAAAAGTCTGTTAATTAAGCAAATTTCATTTTCAGCCTAAAGATGCAAATCAAGAGTGAATGAAAAATGTGGGTACATTGAAATCGCAGAGCAAAATAATGCTGATTCCCTTTCTTAAGCATCATGAACCACTGATATACATACAATTGTTGACAATCAAGGTGGAGAAGAGAGAACAAATCCATACAAACTTCAGTTGTTTTCAAGAAACGCTAAAATCAATGTACAAGTTGAAAAATAATCATAAATTAATGGTAAATTTTATCAATATTAATAATTAAAATTATAAACTTCTCTGTACATATAATAATTTTTTGCAATTACCACTGACAAGTAATTTCCCCTTTGATAAAACACCCCATTCTACATGCCAAACTATATTATTAGTTATTTGATAAAATACCTCATTCTGCATGCCAAAGAGTAAGGCAGAAAAACAAACACAAAACAAATAAAACAAATTGCATACCAATAGAGGAACATAGGCATTCCAAACAAACAGAATTGGGTAAAATCAAATAGATGTTGGCAGCACAACAACTTAGGCAATTCAAAAACATAACATTGGACAATATTTATTCACAACCTGGGCAATTCACAACAACCTGGGCAACTTCCTAAAAAATAAGCATGGCATCCAAAGTTCAAAGCTCAACCTGGGCAATTCAAAGTTCAACCTGGGCAATTAAAATAAGCTGGGCAATTCAAAGTTCAACATGGCCAATTAAAATAATCTGGGCAATTCACAACAACCTGGGGCAACTTCAACATAATTCATTTTTATTGATTTCAGTAGGCAATGCAAAAAACAAGCTAATATGATTAAGTTTTTTATGAATACTAGAAAGGCATTCTTACCAGATTACCTAATAGTTTTTTTTATGAATACTTGCTAATATAATTTGACATTCACTTGACCACAAAACTTGTCACGACCCGAACCTGCCCCTAAAAGTTCGGGCATGACCCATGCAGAAACATATGATAAACCTGAGATAAATGTATGTTATAGGGGCCTGAACGGAAGCATAATACACAAATGAGCAATATCCAAAACTTCCATTGAGCTACTATAACATGCCAGGATCATGCATATCAAAACAGAGCATCATATACAGAACTAACCAATTACGTACTAGTTACATGCAACCTTTGCCCTAAGGCGTACAACCAAAAATATTAGTTACAGACAATCCAAAACAGGTAATTAGAATACAAGCCAAAACTTGACAAAAGTCTACAAAGATAGGGCGGGTCTTCTTATGTGCCTGACCATAAGGGTTGACAAAAAGGAACGAGCTTCAGGAGTTAAGATTGGTTCCCGGTTTGACGACCTATAGAAACAGACAATGTAAGGGGTGAGCCAAGCTCAGTGAATAATAGTACCAAAATAATTGAAACCATAACTCACAACCAAATGCATGTAAATTAATCCAATGATACAGAATGATCCCTGACCCAGAGTGTTATACTTAGCCCTCAGCCCAGAATATTACAGAATGTTACAGAATGTCATAACATGGCCCTCGGCCCAGAATATTACAGAATGTTACAACATGGCCCTTGGCCCAGAATGTTACACGGAATGTTACTCAATATCACAAAATGGCCCTCGGCCCAGAATGTTACTCAGAATGTTACACAATATCACACAGTGGCCCTCGGCCCAGAATGTTACTCAGAATGTTACACAATATCCCAAAGTGGCCCTCGGCCCAGAATGTTACTCAGAATGTTACACAATATCACAAAGTGACCCTCGGCCCAGAATGTTACTCAGAATGTTACACAATATCACAAAGTGGCCCTCGGCCCAGAAGTTCACACTTCATACTTCACAGATGGCCTTCGGCCGCATCATTTAATAATTTCACAACTTGGAAATTCATACTTCACAAATGGCCTTCGGCCACATAGTTTCACATATTCACAATTCTCACAAGTAGGCCCTTGGCCTCATAATTTCTTAATTCACAAATGGCCCTTGGCCACTCAAGTTCACAACTTCACAATTTCTTTGATACGTTCCATAGTTCACAAGGTTTCACACAAGGTGTACGTAATTGCACAACCTCTTCAATGTTTCCATAGTTTCATAGTGTTCCTCATATAACATATATAACTTCATACCAACATGATTTTTACCACAAGGATCATAACGTCAATACATAATTTCATATCAATGTAACATTTACAACAAAGATCCGAACGATAATAATGATAATTATTAACGGTTAGAGGTACATTGAAGTACTAATACTCACATCGATGTATTGGCCAATTCTGATAGAAATAAGAGTTACATATTTGATAGAAAACAGAATATCATTTACAGACATTAGCAATAAGTAAATGTATGCTCAATGTACTATTATTCACATTACTCTTGTTCATCACAAATTAATGGTACTATTTGCAGGTAGCAGAATGTCCGTAGGATCTGAATGATCTCAAGTTCATGTGTCATATACAAAATAATCTTGCTTCATTAAGAAATTATACAGTTTGCTGATAACTAACGGAAGTTAAAATGTGTTATAAACAGAACAGGAGGATTCTAAAGTCATACCGATGTACGTAACTCTTTCAATGCCCACATTGACTCTCACCCATCACGAGCATTCGTATAACATGTTCGTATAGCACTTACACGAAACAGAACATTAGTAATTATAATAATTAAAACGTACATCTTCGTATTATTACTCACAGTGTTGTAATAGCGTGCTAATTCCTTCCAGAGTGTAGCCTGCACACAAGCATAACTTGTAAATTAATTCCTTTTTCTCTTAAATCATTGAGGAACCATTCTCTGAGTCATTACACTTCATACGAATTTATAATCACCTTAAAAGCATCAGAAAAATGTTTTAACAATACCAGAGGCATAAGCATGCAAAACTGAACAACATTTATTTTTGTCTAAAATAAGCCTCCCCGCTCGAGCGCCACTTTGGCCGCTCGAGCGTACTGCACAAATTACAAAACTGCTGGAAGGTCGATTTTCCCGCTCGAGCGGGCTTCCCGCCGCTCGAGCGAACCAAGCAAAATCTGTTTTGGGGCAGTTTGATTTCAACCCAAAATTCAGCAACACCACTCCATTTTTCATGCAATCCAAGGTTAGAATAATGCAATAATTCAACCTAACTTTACCATAACATGAGCTCTACCTTAAACATGACAAATTAAACCAGATTAGAAGCTTCAACAAGCCATCTCTCCCTCAAATTCCATTCTTGGGTTCAAGTTCCTTATGTTCATCAATATAATACATGATATAAACATAACTCCATGAGGTGATGACATACAATCAAGGATTGAAGTATAATTTCATACAACACTTAGATTAGGTGCCAAAATAACTAATTGATGAGAAACCCTCATAAAGCAACCATAAATCATACATGAATCAAACATAAACATGATTTACAAACTTTCAGTTGCCATAACAAGATGAACTTGAGCTTACCTTGATTTAGATCCCACAACTCTAACAATTTTACCAAGCTACCTTGTTGAATTACTTCTCCCCCAATTCTTCCTCTCAACTCTCTCTTATTTTCCTCTCCCAAGAGATGCCCACGTTTTTGATCTTAAGTCAAAAGACTTAGATTTATATAAAAATATCAAGAGGCATATAAGACAAAAACCAATCGTTTTATCATTCCAAAATTGAAATTTCGTAAACATGCCTAATATTACCAGAAAATTATGCTGTACACAGGTATATAATCAATTTCAGTTAATTAAGTCGTTAAGGCCTCCAATTTCTGCTCTAAACATTCTAGAGGAACAGATATGTTCCTTGTTCAATAGATAGACTTCCTTAAACATGGATTTCACTTACATCACTTTAATTTTCTACGGAATTTCACAGTAAACATTCAATTGCTCACATCAAGGACTAAAAATATATCAGAAAACATGTATGAGGGTCGGGTTATTACAAAACATGTTACCACAAAACAGGTTGTTTACAAGCATAGGAGGTCAATACAAAACAGGGTGTTCACTTTTAGCCAAATGGAGACAATATAGTATTCATAAATAGAGAAGCATGAAGAAAACTGACCTTTCAAGAAGGTCAAATGGAGAAAATATAACCTCTACAGCTTTCAAGGTCTTATCAATGTTCTCGTGAGCTCTCCGAATCGGCTGTGTTGTAATTTAGAAAACCCAAATTTAAGAACCATCATAAGAACAATCGGAAGGGAAAAGGTGAAAAAATCAAAAACCCAGAAAATAGGGGAAGAAAAAATCAAAAACCCAGAAAATAGGGAGAAGAAGAGAAGAAAAGAAAAAGAAAAGAGAAGAAAAGGAAAGAAGAAGAAGAAGAAGAGAGAGAGAGAGAGAGAGAGATACCTCAGTGTGTAGATTGCCGTTTAGTGTAGATCGATCGGCGTTTAGTATAGATCGATCGGCGTTCGGTGTAGATCGTTGGAGGACGATGGGTAGGGTAGAGAGAGAGAGAGAGAGAGAGAGAGGTCTGTGTGTTGTGTTCTGTGTCTACCCACCGAAGAAATTAGGGCAAAATGAGGCAACTGAGAAAGAAAAGGGGCTGCTGCTGAGGCGTAAAACCAAAATAAATAAATAAATAAAATAATGTGGCATGGTCGGGTCGGGTTAGCTGGGTAAAATGGCAGGTGACCCGCCACCCGACCCGGACCCGGACCCGGACCCGAACCCGAACCCGAAAAACGCAGAAATCTGGCCCGCATCCGTCCGCCATTTACCACGCATCCGTTCGTTTGTGCTCGGGTCGGGTCGGGCGGTTCGGTGGATCCGCTGTACAGCCATACTAATAACACCTTTAGGAACTGTTGTTAAGGTATAATAAAACAGCAGTGATTGGGGGCCCGAAAATGGAGGCCCCGAATGCCCCTAAAAAAAAACTAAGAAAAAAAAAGAACAAAGGAAAATGTCCAAAACGACGTCGTTTTGGGCATTAGGGGCATTAGGGGCACCTTTTTTAGTGCCAAAAAACATTTCTGATAATAAAATACTTAAATAATTAATTTATTCCTGCTGTCGTTACTGAAATTCCCCCACTTCCTTGTCATCCCTCTTTCTATCCCCTTTTTTTTTCACCCTACTTCCGTACAACCTTCTCTTATAAAATAATAAGAAAAAGTGTGTGTCAATTTTCGACCATATTACCAATCAAGCACTCAGCTGGAGAACACTGGCATAATAGATTAAGTTTAAACGATCTATCATAAAAAGAAGAGATTCCGGCGGTGGTTCGTCCACCTGGAGACACTCCGACGATCAAGTCAATTATCTTTCAAAGATAGCAAAAGTGTTTAACTTACTAGATAAAGCATAAAAAGTATACCTTAGACCCATGGGGGTGCCTCCCTGTTATACCCAACACAATCTTCTCTCAAAGATAACAAAAGTGTTTAACTCACTAGAGAGAGCATAAAAAGTATATCTTAGACCTATGGGGATGCTTCCCTTTTATAGCCAACACAATCCTAGTCCCAATAGGAGCCTAACTCTAACAGACTTAGGATTACTGCTAATCTTAGATTCCTAGTAAGATTAGGATAAACTCTCTAAGACTCTTATTTTTACCTAAACTGAAGTCTTCTCACATTCTAGGACTATTGTCCATTATCCGCTTATCTCGGATTCCGGTTTCTTCGCAGATAACCTTGACCTAACCGAGATCATCTTGGTGTCATGACTAAGACACGTGACACCTCGGCTGACACTTCAGTGTCACCTTAGCTACGTATTGTCATTCAAAAATTATATCCTTACAAAAAGAATAAGCAAGCATAATTGAGGATAGAAGGGAAAGAAAGGACGATGAGAATGAAAAAAGGATAATGGAAAAGGAAATGGGGTAGTGGAGGGGGGCAATAGCTAATATTGTATAATGATGTGTAATAGGATATTATATTTTAAAGTTTTGTCCAGACAAATAACTTGATTGAGGGATATAATCGTAATTAAAAAAAAAAAAAACAAATGATGTAAATTAAGGGGAATGGTTGTCTACAACTAGATCTGCCATAAGTTCACACATATATTTTGATTTTTGGCTAAATTCACGCCATTTAATAACTATAATACTTTTAACTTTTAAATCTTAATTATAACCCTAACTTTAACACATAAGACATTCGCTATCGTCACTTTCGTAGCCAGTGCCATCTCTTTTCGACATGAACACTGCTGCATATCCTCAGTGGGGTCGCACCCCCAGTGAGGTGGCGCGCCCCCACTGGCTGAAACTCAAAAAAAAAAAAAACAAAAACAAAAAAAAAATAATAATTTTTTTTGTTCAATTATGGAGTGCCACCTCACTGGGAATCGACCCCCAGTGGGTGTATGGGGCATTTTCCTTTCGACATAGCAACTATTTCGCTACCAGCATAATCATTTTGTTCTTTTATCGCTAGCCCTCTCCCATCAATTTCTCATCCCTCTTTCATTTCTTCTTAATCCTTGTAGATTCGAAAAAGGGGACACGTTGGTTTTTATTATATTTCTTCTCTCATTTTCTTCTTATGGATATGATGGAGGGCAGGATGGTTTTGTAATTTTCTTCTTTCTTACTATTATTCTTTGTCGTAGATCCAAAGGCTACAGTTATTGAAGGTTGGGAAAGGTAACGATGGCGTGGGATTTGGGGGTTGTAGGGGCTGGTGTAGTAGTAGTGGTGGCTAGTACATAGTGGCGACAATTAGGACTTTGCATCATTCAAAAAAAACTTTTATAAGTTGAAATATGATAACTATAAAGTTGAAGTCTCACAACTTTTAAATAATAAGTTTTATTTTTTTATTTCTATTTTTATTTTTTTAAGTTGTAAGTAAAAGTTATACTAAATAATTTAACATATATGCTTAATTTTTGCAAACTAAAAATTAATAATTAGAAACAAAAATTAAAAGCATTTATTTCTTTATCTCTATTTTTCATTAGTTAAAGTACAAAAAATGAATGCTCTTTATTTTACTTAATTATTTTTTTATCTATGTATTTTAATATTATTATTTATTTTGTCTATTTATCCACATAAATTATTTAAAGCTCTCAAAATGTAACTAGTTTGATTTTTATTTATTTTTGTTAAAATAACCAGTGTAGTAACTGGCCATTGAAAGAGGTAAAAAGAGATGAGGTTAGTTATAATAGCCAATATACCTCTTTTACCATGTACCAATTACTCTTTGGAAAAAAAAAAAATTGAGAGTAATATGTGAGATGTTTGCTAAAAATTTTGATAAATTACTTTTGGTGTTTCTACTAAAAAAAGGATAAATTATTAATAGGTTATAATAATTGGACTTAATCATTAAGTCCTATTGAAAATAAGTTATAGTAAAATCGTTGCTAAATATAATTTTTTGTGATGATTTGTATATGTCGCTAAAAATTAATAATTAGTAATTTTTTTGTTACTATTTTTATAAACTGTCACTAAAACTTACAATTACATTTTTCCGTGATAAATTTTTTAAACTGCCGCCGAAAGTTAAAAATTAGTGACTTTTTTGTGATAATTTTTCTAAACCTTTGCTAAAACTTATAATTAATGACAATTTTTAAACTATCACTAAAAATTAACAATTAATTACGCTTTTTAATAGTATTTGATGAAAAACACCATTCAGCTTGTTTTGTTTTGTTTGGTTTTTCAGGATTCACTTTTTAAAAAATCGAAATTTTTTATTTTTTGAATTTTTTTGTTTCCATTGAATTTTTTTAATATTCTAAGTAATTTTTTTAATTTTTTTTTTTAGATACACCTATACACCTAACATAAAATACACTTAAAAAATATAATATTTATGAAAAAAATCTTTAAAAAATTCACTAAATATCTAAAATATAAAAAATACGAAAATTCAATATATTTTTTGTATTTTTATTTATTTATTGATTTTTTAAAAATATTTTACATTTTAGATACATCTAAATAAGATACATTTAAAAAAATATAAAAAATTGCTTAAAATTTTAAAAATATTTACTAAAAATAAAATAATATGAAAAAATAAAAAAATTAATTTTTATCCAACACAATAAATTAATTCTCACAAATCTACCTATTAGGACTTACATGTAAATCTATCCAAAAAAAAGAAAAAGAAAGTAAGAAGTGAGAAATTAGGAGTTTTTTTTTTTTTTTTTTTTTGAACTGAAAGGCAAATTGATTAACCAACAAAAGAGGATACATCAGCAGATAATAAAGATAAAAGACAAATTGGTGGGAGCACAGCCCATGTCAAAGGAAGACTCTGAAAAGCTTGGGTTTTGGCCACCCAATTTGCCACTTGATTATTGGACCTATTAGTCCATGAAAAGGAAATTTGATAGGCAGAGGCGAAGAAGCAGATATCCATAATGATAGTACTCAACTCCCATGGAGGGACCTGCTCTGAAACACAGAGTTTGACGACCGATTGGTTGTCACTTTCAATCTCTACCGACGATAGGTTATGGGTCCGAACCATTAGGCAGGCCATGCGGATAGCGAAAGCCTCAGCTTGGGAGGCTGAAGAGGCCATAACAGTCCTGACGTTACCGTCAATTAGATGTCCATTGGAATCGCGAAGAACTGCTGCAATGGCAGCCTTGGAGTTCCGCTGGCAAAATGAGGCGTCACAGTTTATCTTGAAATGCCCATAGCGAGCTAGAAGCCAACCTGAAACAATAGTAGAGGGCAGAGAAGTCGGCCTGTGGTCCTGATTGGATGTAGCTCTAATGAGGTTTTCTCGTTCAGTCCAGAAGTGAGTAATTCGATGGATTGTAGCCAAAGGATCCACTGGAAAATTGTTGAAAACAAAGTCATTCATAGTTTTCCAAATAAACCAACCAACAGTTGCAATTTTGCTGAGAGATTTCTGTGCAATAGAGGTAGAGGGGGCTTGGCTAATGATATCACTTGTCCATTGGGCCACATTGGGAATTGAGCCAAGATCAATTCTAAGGTTGAGCGAGCTTCCAAACCATACTGCTTTGGACCAAGAGCAATCAAATAAAAGGTGCTCCACAGTTTCAGTAGCAGAAAGACAGATTAGGCAAACCGCAGAAGTTCCACACCTACGCCTGAATAGACCAGCTTTGGTTGCTAAGAGGTTATGGCAGACCTTCCACCAAAAGTGCTGAATTTTAGGTAGTGTTTCTAAGCCCCAAATAATCTTCCACGTATTTTCAACAAGGGATAGAGAGGATGAAGGAGGGCTGTCCAAAGATCGTTCCCGAAGAGATCTGGCCAAAGCATAACCTGATTTAACTGAATAAAGGCCTGACTTGTTGGGGTGCCATATGACAGAATCAGCCCACCCTTCTACCGCAATTGGTATGATTGAGATGGCCTCAACTTCCTCAGTGGTTAGACAGTGCAACAGTGAGGCCAAATTCCAAGACTTGTGAGTTGGATCTATTAAATCAGTCACCATCGAAACTTCGCAATGGGAAGGCTTCGATGAAAGAATTTTGAAACCTATAATTGAAGGAATCCAAGGGTCCTCCCAAATACGAATCTGATGTCCAGATTGAACTTGCCACTGAATACCAGCTTGAATAAACTCTCGACCCTTTAAAAGGCTAGTCCATGCCCATGATGCACAAGAGCCCTTAGTAGCTTGTAAGAAAGTAGAATGAGGAAAGTAAAGGCCCTTGTAAATTCGAGCCCAATAGGAATCCATATTGGACAATAAGCGCCAGCCCTGTTTGGCTAAGAGGGCTAGATTAAAATCTTTGAAGTCTCGTAGCCCCATACCCCCCTCGGATTTAAGATTAGTCATGTGCGTCCATTTGGCCCAACAAATGCCCCTGTGTAATGACCCTCACCACTGTTTACCGATAAACTACTGATTACTGCTAAACTGAGGCTGATTATCATTGATAATTGAACTGATTGAGTTACTGAACTGACTGACTGAAATCTGAAACTGAATCAATTGAATATTGCTGTTTAAATTGCATTTCTATCTGTTACCTGTTTGATTAACTATTTATGTTTGTGAGTTTAAACTGCAAATTGAAGGCCTTATCGGCGGCCGAATCTGAGACTGACTGATGTTCTGTACTAATTGGAATTAATGTGATTTTATGGCATATTTATCTAAAAATCGATCTGGTATGATTAAATTAGATCTATATTGATAAATTACATAAGTTGGCTTAAATTACAACTTTGCCAGTTTAGTGGCCCACTACCTAGACATACTTGAGGCCTTATTACACTTGAATAAAATATTTCATCAGCCTTCTCCTTGCTCTAGCCGACCATAGAAAGAGAGAGTAGGAGACTATAGTGATTTCATCTTGTAATGCTTGGAAATTGAGAAGATTGGAAGAGTCCTTGATCAATTGAGCTTGTATAGCTTGTATTCAAGACCTAAGGTAGATCATTGACCTTCTATATTGTGTATTTGAGTTTATTCTTGCATAATTCTTGGGTCTTTAGTGATTTAAGGTATGAATTGGTTCAATAGTGTTGAATTAGAACTTAATTGTTGCATGCATGTATGTATTTGGAAGTTTTGAAGTTAATGTTCATGAAATCTCACATGCATGTCCATGTTCATGCTAAAGGCCATGAATTCACCATGTTTTGAAAAGAATGAGCTCATTTGAGCAGGCATTGAAGCTTTAATTTGGTTTAAATTCATGCATGTTTGCATGTTCTCCATGTACATGAAAACTGGTTTCAAATTGGATTTAATTGAACTACCCTTGGGCTTTGATTTTACAAATTGAGTTTTAAATCATGTTATATTATGGGTTTACAAGAGTTTTCCAGAAATTTGGCCCAAGAGGATCGAATTTGGTGTTTGAAACATGAGTTTTAAACTTGGAGTTCGAATCTGGATTTTCCAGATTTTGGTCGTTCGCTCGAGCGGGGAAAGTGCCGCTCAAGCGGGGAATTCGAGCTCCCAGCATCTTGTACTGTTCATCAGTCCGCTCGAGCGGAGGATTGCACGCTCGAGCGGAGGCATGTGTCTCACGCTCGAGCGGGCGTCGAGCGTCCGTCGAGCAGAGATTTCACCTATCCAGTACTTTTACAGTACGCTCGAGCGGGAGAGTTGCCGCTCGAGCGGGGCCCTTTGTTGCATGTCCGCTTGAGCGAGGAAACCTGCGTTCGAGCGGGACCTCTGATTTTCTGAAATTCTGAAACTGTTTTCTGAATACATTTTTGCATCCTCATCCCATCCTAAGCATTCTTAGGCCTAGTTTAAGACATTTTAATGAGGATATAGATGTAGAACACACCAAGGCAATAAGGGTTAAGTTATGATTTTCCCAGCTGTGTAGCTTAGTGTGTGTTCATCTTGTATACTGTGTAGGGTTGGCTTCTGAGGAGACGCTCTAGCTTTACTGTAGCCCAGAACTCTGTGAGTAACAATTGTGTAAAGATATGTTCAAAAATGATTATCTTCTGAACAATTGAACTGTACTGTTTTCTGAACTGATACTGTTGATTGAATGAATGTATGTCCTTTATTCTGAACTGTATTGTGGCATCTTTAGCAACTACTGTTACTGACTGTTACTGTTACAGAGATCTCTGTCGGTTCCCTTGTTGGAACCTGTTATGACCCGGAATCGTGTGCCATAATTATCAGAAATTAATTACGCTTTAGTATGATTTAATTGATGAATATCTGTTTGAATTAGAACAATATCTGTTGGAATTATGACTTCGGGACTGAAATCGAAGACTGTAATGGGTTCAGAAAATGAAATTGAACATGTCTATGTGATACCGGGAATTTTTAGAACCATTTGGGAAATTAAATTGAAGACCGAATTTCGTCTGAATCGCTAAGTCCTGTTTGGTTTGAGGTTATGGCACAACTTGCTTTATATGATATATATGGATATAGATGGTTATAGATAAGGCTCATTGACTCATTTGACTCAACTAAAGAAAAGAAAAATCTGGAAGAAAGGAGAGAGAGAGAGAAGAGAATTCGTGGGAGAGAGAGAGACCAAGAAAAGAAGAGGAAGAAGAAGGGGAAATCAAGTCTAAGCTTCTCCACCCAAGTGTTTAAGGTAAGAATCCCTTCTATTTTCTTGAAATAGAGTTGAGTCATCCATAATTTCATGGAAAGGAAGTGAAAGGAAAGGGAATTTATGTTTAAATTGAGCATCATGACATGGTTTATGATTATTTGGCATGTTTGAAGAAGAACCTCCATGGATATAGAGATATGAAGCTTGTATGTATATATTCATAGTTTTTCATCCTACTTCATGGGTTTGATCTTCTATATGATGCATTTGAGTTTTGATTGAAGATGTAATGGTTTAATCAAAGTGTTGACCAAGTGTTTGAGAGGTTGTATTTCAAGTATTGGAAGTTGATTTTGTAAAGAAAAGATTGAAGTTTGAAAGAGGGAAGAAGAACCAGGAATTCGGGTTTTGCTCTGTCCGCTCGAGCGGAGGGAAGCCCGCTCGAGCGGAGAAATCGGCCTCCCAACAGTTTTGAAAGATTGTACAGTCCGCTCGAGCGGACAAGGGGGCGCTCGAGCGGAGGACCTTTTTCAGGAAAACTTTTGGAAGTTGTTTTACATGATTTTTAGCACATTAATGGCATCATTTAGCATTTCATGAGTATGAATTAAAGTAAAGAAAGATAAGAATGAATATGAAAGAATGTAAGAAGGAAAGGAAGGGCATGAATTATGTGAATTGGTGATGATATATGTGTTAAGAAATGTGTTATAATGTTGATGATTGCAGGTCAAGAGGCGAAGACCGTACAACCGGTTCTGGAAAACCACTGTAAGTAACATTTCTGTAAATGATATGTTCTTATGATGTATGTTCAAAAATGATACGCTATGATATGTTTTTGAAATGATAATGTTTTCTGTGAACGAAGGTCCTAGTTTGCGAATCTATTATGGCATCCATAGATAGTCCTAAGTGGACCAGTTTACGAGATCTCGGTATGTGTTTAATCGGTGTCCGGGACCGGTTACTCTAGTCGTTAGTCGACACATGTTATGTTATGAAAAGGTTATGAAAAGGTTCTATGGAGTATGCCATTACGTATGTTCTTATATGTTGACTGTTGACTGATTTATACGGATTTATAAAATGTTGGAATTCATTCACTAACCCCTTTACGTTAATGTTACTTGCTGAGTTTTAGCTCATTGTTTGTATTTATGTATTTATAGGTGAGCATTCAGGGAGTCAAGCCTAGGCGGGGTCTTGGCCGAGCCGCCGTTTTGAAGCCTACCAGAGTTTTGAGTGCCTCCGAGTTGGGGCTAGGCCTGGAAGGCCGTTGTGAGTTTTTGTTTTGTTTTTGTTGTACAGTTGTAACTGAATGATACGTGTTGTACAAGATCATGTTATGTAGGTAAAGTTAGTGGGTAAATTAACTCATTTTTGGCATGTAATACTTGTTCATATTTATGCACAGCTCTTTGGACTACTAGTACTGTGTTTTCACTTCCGCGAGCCCCGATTAATTATGTTTTGTGCAGTAAGGCCTGTGGTAATCTAAGATTACTGGCCGGTTACGATGCCAAACTTTTAGGGGCGGGTTTGGGTCGTGACAGAACCACTACTGTTTACTGATTGATGGCTATCATTGACTGTTCAGTCTTTTAAGACCTACTGTTTACTGTACTGCTATGCTAATGGATGTATCACATATGACTGAATGACTGATTGTCTGAAATACTGAACGGCTGAAAAACTGATTTAATGAACTGTTTTCATTACTGTAAGGACATTCATTCTAAACCTCTTTATGCATTATGTTATTCACTGGGCTTTAACTCACTGCTCATATATATATGTAGGTGTACAGGCACCGGACCAATGCTAGAAGCGTCAGGGTAAACTCCAGTTTCGTCAAGCCAACCACTGTGCCTCACTGCGAGGTTCCGAGCCTGCCAAGCTATGGCTTAGGGGTGTTTTTATTTTCCCTCGTCTGTCTCTGTACTGTTTTTGTCATACTGTATAAACTGATAGCACTGTACTGTACTGTTTTATAGGGATTAGGTCCCTGTTCTAAACGCTTGTAAATGTTGTGCATACTGTTTATTCACTGACTGTATATATATATGTGTATGAAAAGTCTTTTTGTATATAAACTGTCACAGCTCATTGGACATTATTTATTTATTGTATTGGCTTCCGCCATACCCTTGTACTCTGTATTACTGTACTACTGTTAAGCAGGCCTTCGGTAATTCCGGATTACTGGCCGGTTACGGTACTAAACCCTTAGGGCGCGGGTTTGGGTCGTGACACCCTGCTTTCTGGGTCTCCCTTCCACCAAAAATTACGGATAAGATTGTTGAGTTTGGAACAAAAAGCTTGAGGAAGCTCGAAACATGCCATTGCGTAAGATGGGATAGCTTAACCGTCTTGATGAGAATCTCCTTACCCGCTGGAGATAATAAATTGGATTTCCACCCTTGTAACTTCAGCAAAGCTTTTTCAAGAAGAAAACTATATGCTTCAGTCTTAGATTTGCCCCAGGAGGCTGGGAGGCATAGGTATTTGGCCCGAGGATTGGCTTGAGAAATACCCAATAAAAGGCACATAGCATGGCGGTCACTAACAGAGGTGTTGGCAGAGAAAGGAGCTCCTGATTTATCAAAATTGAGAATTTGGCCAGACGCTTCACTGTAGACCCACAGCATGTTCAAAATCTGCAAACCCTCAGAATGCTCAGCCTTGAAAAAAAGAATGGCATCATCTGCGAAAATAAGGTGTGAAAGCTTGGGGCAAGTCCTGCGATCTGAAGTCCAGAAATCGCATTGGAAAAAAGGCTTTGATGGATTAAATTAGAGAGCACATCGGCAACCAAGAGGAACAAATATGGCAAAAGTGGGTCACCTTGACAAAGCCCACACGAGGGAGTAAATGTGGTACGCCGTTCACCATTAGCAAAAACTGAAAACTTTCACAGTAGTCACTCATTCCATTACCAATCTCACCCATTTTGGATGAAAGCCCAGACGAAGAAGAGTAGCTTGTAATAAATCCTATTGAATTCGATCATAGGCTTTATTAAAGTCTAATTTTAGAGCCATATAACCCACATGCCCCTGATTCTTATGCTTTAGAAAGTGAAAGGCCTCATGCGCAATTAGAATACTATCTTGGATGAGACGGCCAGGTACAAAGGCCGCTTGTTGTAGAGAGATAAGGTCCTTGAGACAATGTTTCAATCTGTTAGCTAGCACCTTTATTATAATTTTCATAAAAAAATTACATAAGCTGATAGGTCGAAACTGGCTCAATTTTTCCAAGGCCTGCACTTTAGGGATTAGAATGAGATTAGTGTGGTTTACACCTTCCTGCAGATGACCAGTATGAAAAAAACTACGAACTGCCTTGCAAACTGCAGGCCTAACCATATGCCAATGTTTTTGATAAAATAAGCCCGGAAAGCCATCAGGCCTCGAGACTTTTAAAGGACCTAATTGAAAGGAAGCAAGCTTGACTTCATCATCAACCACTGATCCAAGTAGAGCCTCATTCATCGGTTGAGTGACCGACAGCTTCACCACGGCCAGAGCATCCTCAAAATTTCTAGGGCCTTTTGCCTGAAAAAGCTGAGTGAAATAGGAAGAAAGATGATCGTTGATAGCGGTTTCAGTCTCTAGCCAGGCCCCATTATCCATTTTTAGGCTTGACCAATTGGTTTCGCTGCCTACGCTGAACACCCGAGGCATGAAAGAAAGCAGAGTTACGATCCCCATAACTGAGCCAGTTGATACGAGGTCTCTGGTGTTGGAACATTTCTTCCCTGAGTAAAACCATCTCAATTTTATCTTGGACATGCCAAATTTGGGTGCCATTATAATCTGAGTAGGGGAGAGACTGAAGGTGATGAAGTTTAATTTTCAATGCAGCCAAACGAACTCTATTGTTGCCAAATGTTTGTTTACTCCGGGTGGTAAGGCCTCTTTTACAGTTCTGGAGCCTAAGACAGACTTTAGAGATTGGAGGACCTGGTTAGAACTAGGCCCACATTTCCTTAATAATATCTTCACATTCAGGGTGTGTGGTCCACATAGATTCGAACTTGAACTGGTGATGTACTCTCTTTGGAGGGATTTTGCAGTGAAGAAGAAGGGGACAGTGGTTCTAACCCAGAAATACCTCATGGTGAACTTGAGCAAATGGAAATAGAAGTCTCCAATTAACAGCTGCCAAAGCCTTGTCTAAACGTTTCCTCACATTACAGATGCCTCTTTGGTTGTTAGTCCAGGTATAAGGAATGCCTTTGTATTCAAGATCCATAAGTTGACAATTCGACAAGAGTCGATGATATTGTTCCATCCTCACGCTGTTGCAAGCATTTCTACCTTGTTTCTCCCAAGACATCCCCACTTCATTAAAGTCGCCGATACAAAGCCAAGAATCCAAGTTGGCTTGAGCAATGGCCTGTAAAACTTGCCAAAACATTTTCCTTTCCGTCCATCTGGGGGGCGCATAAACAAAGGTGGCTAACCAAGAAGAATTAACTTGAGCATCAGAAATATGACATCTGAATAAATTTGCAGATTTAAAACTAACCTGAAGGTGGACCTCATCCAGCCACCAAAGAGCTAATCCGCCTGAAAGACCCATTGGATCAACATAGCTTTTATTTGGATATCGAAGACGGCGTCTGAGAATTTCCATCTTTGATTGATTATTTTTCGTTTCCATAAGGAAAATTATTTGAGGGCGATGGGTTTGGCACAACCCTTGGAGGATCTAGAATGTCAGAGGTCGCCCCATCTCCTGACAATTCTAGCTTAGGATTAACATGGACCTTGTGGCTGTTTTGGGCCAACCACCACCGCCTCAACACACGGGAGCACAATCGGAGCAGGACAACAAGGGGAAGAATCAGAGAGGCTAGTTCCTGAAGCACATTGACTTACTGGCACTGTAATGAGAGTTGCACTTTCTTTGGCATTTCCATCTTCTTGAATCTCCACTTCAACCAGAGTGTTCTGTCTATAATTACTGGTGCCTCGACGCCTTGATGGGGCTTTAGTTGGTTTACTGGTAGCCAGCGGTCCTTGAGAGTATTGGCATGTTCCATCCACCAGAGAAGGTAAGGGGTGATCAGAAATGTGAGGGGCCAAGAGAGAGGGTACATCATAGCGTAACAGCTTAGAAGGTCGAGATGGGGGTTGGAGGTCTTCAGAGTCTTTCCTCTTGAGGGAGAGGGTCTTAATTGCTTTTGATAAGCATAAGTCCAGAGCATAAGAAGGGGCCAGGGATTGTGGGAGAGGAACCTGGGTTTGGAGGGTGGGGTGGGAAGCTGAGAGGTCCAAATCGTTAGAAATGTTAAAATGGGTCGAGGTACGTGGGCTGTCTGGTGGTTTCGTCACATAATAAGCTGGCCTAGTAGAAATATTGGTGGGCCCCAAAGTAGTAGTGGGTCTCTCTTTGGCAGGCCCACCTGTGCTTGATCGGTCCAAAGAGGAGGAGCCAGTATTTTGATAATTCGAACTGTTCACATTTTAGAATACATCAAGTAAAACATACCTACAAGGAATTAAGTTCATTGGATATCGTTTACCCATTCATTCACTCACATTTGTATCTACAAAAATAAATAACAATTGTGATTTAAAATATTAAAATGAATATAAATGTGAGTGGATTGAGTGGATGAAAGGGTAAATGATATGTGATTAACTTATTGTTTACAAGTATGTTATATTTAATGTATTTTAAAATATGAACAATTTAAATTATCAAAATAAATCCTAAAATAAACATATTTAACTATACAACAAAAATTAGGCCAAGTTTGGAAAGACTAAATAAGTGTACTTTTTGACTTTTATTGTATTATGTGTAGAAAAAGTAGAGAGGAGATATTGATTGATGTGATCCAAAAAAGATAAAAAAATAAAATAAATACACTTATTTTGATTTTCCAAACTTGGCCTTAGGCCAAGTTTGGCATGAGTCAAAAAAGATAAAAAGTCAAAAAGTCACTATCCTATTTAAGTCACATCATCTTATTTAAGTCACATCACCTCTCTAACAAATCACTTTAAACCCAATCCAAACCCAACCCATATTTTATAAAAAATAAAAAAATACACTTATTTAATCTTCTCAAATTAAGCCTCAGTGTGCACCATACAGCAGCCACCCAAATCTGAGAAATTGTGGGTACAAAATACAAATAAAGAAAGAAGTTGTAGAAAAAGCGAAACGATAGTCGGCAGTTTATTATTATTATTGGGTTTCTTAAATGCCCCCCTAATTGCCACCAACCACTGGTTTTATAAAAGTCTAATAACCCAACCAAAAAAAATAAACAACCAAAAAGGGTCACCGGTGGTGGTGGTTCATCATTCCGGTCAGACAGAAAGAGAGAGAGAGAGATTGCCAGACAGACAGACGACGAGTCACCCCTCTAACCAAAATCAAGAAAAAGCCAATATTCGTGCACTTCCACTCGTTCCCTCACCTTCTCTCCCCTCTCACTTTCTCTCTCCTCCTCCTCTCTGTCCTCGCTCTTTGTGCCTCCCTTCTCTGAATCAAAATCCCATCGCTTTCACCAAAAATCACCACGATCCACATCGTCATCACGGGAATTCTTCCTGTGATTCAGAGGCAGAGAGAGAGAGAGAGAGAAAGATCTCTGGCGATACGTCCCAGATCTGTGAGCCATTGCTGATCTCTCTGCCATTTTTCGCTATGATTTCGTATTCAGTGCATTGAATTGAAGAAGGACCACCACCTAATTTACTCTGATTTCTCGTTTTCCAATACGATAAGGATCGTTTATTCAATTCATTATTAGGTCAGCTCTCTCTCTCTCTCTCTCTCTCTCTCTCTCTTTCCTACATTGTGTATCGCATTGTTTGATTTCTGTGATTTTAGCTGGCGAGGGTTACAAGGGAATTTGATTTTTGGATATATGCCTGTTTTTGTTTTTGTTTTTGTTTTCAGTTTTGGCATTTCTTTCGGATCCGCACAGTTGTTCCTAAGTAGAGCCTTGAGGGACTCGGGAGATTTTCGTCTTCGTGAATTTGGGAATTTTTTGTCTCTCTGTTGAAGGCAAAAAGGTCAGATTTTGATCCCTTTTTGTGCCCTTTCTCTCCTTTCCCAGGTTTCAATTTGTGTGTACTCTCACAAGAAAGTTGTTTTTCTAGCTAGTTGGGAAGGGAAATTCCACGGCCTTGTTTGGGTAATTGATTATTGGAGCCTGGTATTGCTCCATTGCAATGCATCATATCAAATTTGTTTGAGAAATTGGTTTAGTGAGCATGATTGTTTTAGCTGCTCATTTCGTATAATTTGACAGGAGAGAAAAAAAGATGGATTTGGATTGGATTGGATGAGAGAAGCTCGAATTTATAGTGAGTGGAGGATTGAATTGGGAGGAATTTCGTCATGGATGGGAGGAAAACTTATTTATGACATCCTTTGAGCCATTGTTGTCATCCTCTGATCCTTCGTCTGCGCCACCTCCTAATCCACCTTTGAGAGTTACCTCATCAGGTTGTCTCTGTCCTAATGCAATATTGTCTTCCGATATCTTTGAGGATACAGAACACAACGAATTTGACTTGAAGGACAGCGATAATATTGTTTCTGTTGTTGATACAGGTTTTTGCGAGAAAAACACAGAACATTCTTCTCGTGCAAAACCCAAGTTGTATTCGGCTGATTCGCAGCTATATCAGCAGTTTCCATTGGAATGCCCCCCACAGGAGAGGAAGCGCCTAGTATTGTGGGGTGGTTCAATGGAGCTTCAGCCAAATTCTACAACGATCGATATTTCTAGGTCTTCGTATCAGGTCCAGGATAAATCGAATAAATCTCAGCAGCTTCGCAAAAGCATGCAGTTGGACGATCATATGTCACATGAAGAGAATCCAAGGTTGATTTATGTTAATGATCCGAGGAAGACTAATGATAAGTATGAGTTTACTGGGAATGAGATCCGAACTAGCAAGTATACGTTCATTAATTTCTTGCCCAAGAATCTCTTCATTCAGTTCCACCGGGTTGCTTATTTGTATTTCTTAGCTATTGCTGGTCTCAACCAGCTTCCCCCTCTTGCTGTTTTTGGCAGAACAGTGTCTCTTTTTCCTCTTCTTTTTGTGCTTTGTGTAACTGCTATCAAAGATGGTTATGAGGATTGGCGAAGACACAGATCAGATCGGAATGAGAATAATCGGGAGGCTCTAGTGCTGCAATTGGGCAAGTTCCAACTGAAAACTTGGAAAAATATACGAGCTGGTGAGGTTTTGAAGATACGTGCTGACGAAACGTTTCCTTGTGATATGGTTCTGTTGGGGACAAGTGATCTGAGCGGAATAGCTTATATCCAGACGATGAATTTGGATGGCGAGTCAAACTTGAAGACAAGGTACGCCAGACAAGAAACAACTTCAATGGTATTTGAAGGAGGTACAATTTCAGGGCTTATCAGATGTGAACAGCCTAATAGAAATATATATGAGTTCACAGCCAACATGGAGTTTAATGGGCAGAGGTTTTCCCTCAGCCAATCCAACATTGTCTTGCGTGGTTGTCAGCTGAAGAACACAGAGTGGGTTGTTGGTGTAGTGGTCTATGCTGGTCAGGAAACAAAGGCAATGTTGAACAGCGCAATGTCTCCTTCCAAAAGAAGCAGGCTCGAAAGTTATATGAATAGGGAAACCTTATGGTTATCTATTTTTCTTTTCATCATGTGTCTGGTAGTTGCCCTTGGAATGGGTCTGTGGCTTCAGCACAACAAGGATAGGCTTGATACACTACCTTATTACAGGAAAAGTTATTTTGGCGCAGGAAGATTTGGGAGTCCTTACAGATTTTATGGGATTCCTATGGAGACTTTTTTCTCCTTTTTGAGCTCTATTATAGTGTTTCAGATAATGATACCAATATCTCTTTATATTACAATGGAGTTGGTTCGGTTGGGACAATCATACTTCATGATTGGAGACAAGCATATGTATTGCAGGAACTCCGACTCACGGTTTCAGTGCAGATCCTTGAATATAAATGAGGATTTGGGCCAAATTCGTTATGTATTTTCAGATAAGACAGGCACACTTACTGAGAACAAAATGGAATTCCGAAGAGCGAGTGTGTATGGGAAGAATTATGGGAGATCTATGCTTATGGATGATACGATGCAGGATACAGACGACGCAGGTATGCCTGTGTACTTGCTTTACTTTTGGCTGGTCATTTCATGTGTAACAGTGATTATGTATTGGTTTTAGCATTGCATGCTAATAGTGTTAATATGTTCTTTCATTGTCAATGTTTGATTTGGCCACTGTTAAAGTTGCTTCATCTTGCTTTTTGTCACCTCTTCTTTTGTTATATAATCATATTAATCTTATTAGTGATTTGCAAAAGCTTTCTAATGCTGTGCCTTTCATATTATGGCCATTCCTTTTTCTTTTTTGAACAATTTCTGTATATATGTATATTAAAAATTTTGTATCTCACATTTGTGTCTATGTATTTCGTAATGAATATATGAAGTATTATTAGTATCTTGACTGTTTCAGCTATGGACTGACAACTTAACCAAAGGGTTGTTTGATAACTCTATCAAATTCTTGAAAGCTGAAAGCCTAAGTGCGATTGTTGATTTTTTAGTACTTCAAATTTCAAACAAATCATGAATAATAGTATTTATTTTATCCTTGGGAGGATGCAACATGATTTCTTAGAGAATGAAGGCAATAATTCAGATCCCTTTTTACCTTGTTAGTTTAATATATTTATTATCTTTCCAATTTGTAAATCATGAAAGCTTTAACTGAGCTCCATACAGCCCCTGTTTCCTGCTCCTTGCTTTCATTGTGCTTGAGTAAGCATCTTAGATGAATTTATTATAATCTCAATTCTTGCCACCTCTAAGATCTCAAAATGCATTTTATTTTGTTTTCTTTTCTTGTATTGTCACCCATTCATCCCTGTATACTTTCTGAGTGCCTAACATTCTTATCGCAAAGCATGGTTGAACGTTTTGTCTTTTAAATTTAGATGGGTATTTGAAGATCATATGATGCTTCGGAAATAGTTTTCTCATCCAACACTTGCTTGAATATCATGGGTGCACAATGTAATATCTTCTAGTTATATTGGTTGATTATCCTGAATCATGTTGATGGTCTTTGTTGGGTGTTTTTGTCAACTACATTTCAATAGAATGTGTTTTTAAGAACTCTTTCATTAGTTACAATTGGCATTCATGTTTATTATAATAGAACATGAGATTGCCTTGAATTAAGTTTTTAACTGGGAAGTCTAACTGAAATTTGAATTTTGACAGGGAACACTTGTGAGATAATAGATTTTAGAATTTTACGGTGAATCAATTTTGGGATGTTCGCTTGTCAGAGAATAGGTTTTAATTTATAAAAAGGATTATTGGAAAATATAAAATTTGTGAGGGAGAGAGTAGATAGAAACTAGAAATCATGTGCAATAAACAAAGGCCTATGTGCATCAAACAAACTAATCAGTCAAATAGACAAAAAACTAACAATAAAATATTTTCTTACTAATTTTTAAAACTGGTTGATGGGGTCAATTGACCCCATTTGTATAAGGTGGTGTCGCTTTGCTTTGACTTAATATTGAATGTTGAATATGCTCAGTGAAAGTTAGTTTTCCATTTAATTCTCAACTAACATTTAAATTCAATAAAATATTTTAGCACTAGATAACCATAGACACATGTTGTTTATGCCATTGTGGAGAAATTATTTTTAGTGTAGCAAAGTAACATCATATGGGTTTTTGAGTATACATGTGGTTGTGCTGAAGTTCTATGGTTTAATTTAATATAGAAGTATTGGTGATTCATAGTAGTTTGCAACTTTATATGGATGATCTTTTCTTAAGCACTACTCTTCTTGCTCCTCTCATGCTTGTAATAATGTGACAGAAATTAATTGATGGTAGAATTGGATTATTTAATGTATGAGGGGCTATGAAATCATAAGTAGTTGTGAATACTTGGTTCTAAAGTGAAGTTTATGATAATAGATTGTCTCGTGGTGATTGTCTTATTTAAGCAGTTACTATTCTCAACAACCAGAAACATTTTTTTCTGACATTTTTGTAACTTTTGCAGTAGTAGAAACAGAAGCCCATGTAGATAGAAGATGGAAGCTTAAATCTGAAATTGCTGTTGATTCTGAACTCATTGCGTTGTTGCATAAAGACTTGGCTGAAGAAGAAAGGATTGCTGCACATGAGTTTTTTTCTCACATTGGCCGCATGTAACACTGTGATCCCTATTCTTACACAAAGTTCAACTTCAAGCGGCACGGTGAGTGAATTACATGAAGATATAGAAGCTATTGATTATCAGGGTGAGTCTCCAGATGAGCTAGCACTAGTTGCTGCTGCATCTGCTTATGGATATACTCTTTTTGAGCGGACATCTGGGCATATTGTGATTGATGTCAATGGTGAGAAACTAAGGTAGAAAGCTCTCTCAATCTAGTTTCTTTATTACATTCGCTGATGAAACATTTTTACTAGGTACTAGATAGCAGTAGTTCAATGCTTTTCATGCTGAAGGAGTTTGCCCTTTTTTGGTCAATCTGTAATTTATTTATTTCTTTGTGCAATGTAGGTTGGATGTTTTGGGTCTGCATGAGTTCGATAGTGTGCGCAAAAGAATGTCTGTTGTTATCAGATTTCCTAACAATGATGTAAAGGTGTTAGTGAAAGGTGCTGATACTTCAATCTTGAGCATTTTAGAAAGAGATCCTACAGGGAATGATCACATAAGGCATGTGACACAGAGTCATTTGAATGAATATTCATCTGAAGGTCTACGCACCCTTGTAGTTGCTGCCAGGGATCTTACAGATGCAGAACTTGAGGAGTGGCAATGCATGTATGAAGATGCAAGCACTTCATTGACTGACAGATCTATGAAACTACGTCAGACGGCAGGTCTTATTGAATGCAACTTGAATCTACTTGGCGCTACTGGGATTGAGGACAAGCTACAAGAGGGTGTACCAGAAGCCATTGAGTCCCTCCGGCAAGCAGGAATCAAGGTCTGGATTCTAACTGGAGATAAGCAAGAGACTGCAATTTCAATTGGTCTTTCTTGCAAACTCCTGACTTCAGATATGCAGCAAATTATCATAAATGGCACTTCAGAGGAGGAATGCAGAAATCTATTATCTGCAGCTAAGGCCAAGTTTGGTGTGAAATCACCAAACTGCAGGAATTGGAATTTGAAATGGAAAAAGAGTGCTGAAAGCCATTATCTTGAGATTCCTGATGACACGAAGTTGTCTAATGTGCCACAGTGGCATGCAGGAAAGGAAGAAGGAACCATGAGTGCACCGCTTGCACTTATCATTGATGGCAATAGTCTGGTGTACATCTTGGAGAAAAATCTGGAGTCTGAGGCACGAATCCTGTCTCTTATTAAAGTCTTCGGTTGCATTTGTTTATCTGTCATAGCTTGTGTTCAACTCTAGCATATTTAGGTGAACATGAAACTTTTGAATTGGCCTTGATATGTGGATGCTTACATGGTAATGTTCTTTTTTTCAACAGCTGTTCGACATTGCGACTTCCTGTAGGGTGGTGATCTGCTGTCGTGTTGCGCCATTGCAAAAGGCTGGAGTTGTTGACCTAATTAAGAGCCGCACTGATGATATGACACTGGCTATAGGTGATGGTGAGTTGATTATTCTATTCTATTAGATCTTTTTCTACTAGCACAGGTCTGGTGAAGTCTAGCAAGCTTGGCATTACTTCCTGCACTTCACACGTGGAGCTTAATTTTATATTTTATTTTAGGAATGGTATCTTTTTCCAAAAGAAGTGTGGTGTGCATGCCTGCATGCAAAACTAAGGTGTTATTATTTCTTGCCAGCTCTGACTAGGGAACTTTTTTTAATTCTATTTTTATTTTTATAGGGGCTAATGATGTTTCAATGATCCAAATGGCGGATGTCGGTGTTGGGATATGTGGTCAGGAAGGGCGTCAAGCAGTGATGGCATCGGATTTTGCTATGGGACAGTTTCGGTTTTTGAAAAGATTACTTTTAGTGCATGGGCATTGGAATTATCAGCGTGTTGGTTATCTGGTTCTTTACAACTTCTACCGCAATGCTGTTTTTGTATTGATGCTTTTCTGGTATGCATGGTTTCCTTTTGGTTTAGACGTAGTTTCATGCTGATAATTTATTCCTCTTCTTCTCTCTATGTAAATTTCTTTTCATGCTTAATTTTTCTTTCTAAAACATTCCCCATCCTTTGACTATTCTATCATTCTATGCCTATCGAGCTGAAAGTTCTTGCAAGGAAGCTGGTGGGATAGTATAGAGAATAACTGCTGATTTATGTAGTGAGGAGAGTTGTGTTAAATACAACATGGATAATGTGTGTGGGGAAAAAAGTTAACCCACACAGGTTCATAGAGAGATCTACAGAGAGATGAGCAATACTGTTGTGGATATGTAAAATAGAATACCATTAGTGCTACCCAACTGGTAGTTACCGGCTAGAGGGCACACCAATGGTAAAGTCAGTGATGGTGCTTCAAAGAGAGAAAGAATCAAGAGCGTGTATAGGCAGAGTTGAGGCATACCCTTTTTCTTCAGGGATTGTCTTTTATTTATATTATCAGGTATAAGTTGTACAAACCCTAATTAGGGTACTTGTAGCTTGGTTGGGCTAGGCCCATTATGACAGCCTGGTTGGGTCAGGCCCATGGCTATTATATGTTAATTTTTGTCTCACAGATAGTTTTGTCGTGTATGCTTTAAGAGATGATATAGTGCTGATCACTTAGACTGGATAAGGGGAGATGTGGACAGAAGTGGGTGTCATTGCTAGTAGGATATCGTTAAATTGACATTTTTTTTCCCTCACAAGGAGTCTCTTACTTGTAGCGGTTGAGGAGCTGATAGATTTTGATTGGTTATTTGTCCATTCCATAAGGGGACCAATGTGGCTCTGGAGTGCAATGAACATAGGTACACGTTGTGCTACTGACATAATATTTACATAACACTTTAGAGAGTTGCACTGATGACAATAAGCCAGTAATATATTTTTGGGGTAGAATACTTATCAAACAAAAAAATATATATATATTTTTGGGGTAGAATATCTGGTTTGAAGGAATACACTCATATGATGTGTGTATCCTGCATAGATTGGTGGCTGAATTAGGAAGAACAAAAATTTGAAGGTGACATAGCTTAGGAAGGACAAATTCTAGATGGTTTGGTGTTTGCACTGATGCGGTGTACAGACTGATGGATAGTTCTTGGTTCACTCTAAAAGCTGAACAGGCATTGAGGGAAGAAATGACGTGTGGTAAGGTCTCCTAAAATTTTGTTGCTTAATGATGACAGGAAAGGAACTGATGTATCTGGTTTGTTTTTATTTGAAATGAAATATCATCTTGGTCAGAAAATTTGTGGAATCCTAAATCAGATAGTCGTGTTTATTTCCGAATTGATCTGTGTCATGATTTGCCTACAATTTTTTAGGCCTGAAAAAGTATTATAACTCGAATCTTTATGGTATTCTTTTTCATGGTTCATTGAATTATCTATGATGTAATACAATATGAATCTTATCCATCTGAATATGTTTGCTATTTTTAGGTATATATTGTGGACGGCTTTCTCAACAACTTCTGCATTAACAGATTGGAGTAGTGTATTCTATTCTGTTATCTATACCTCAGTACCGACCATTGTTGTCGGTATTCTGGACATGGACTTGAGTCATAAGACACTACTCTGGTATCCAAAACTCTATGGTGCAGGCCATAGACACGAGAGCTACAATATGCGCCTTTTCTGGCTCACAATGATTGACACGCTATGGCAAAGTCTTGTTCTCTTCTATGTACCTCTATTCATTTTTAAGGAGAGCACTGTTGACATATGGAGTATGGGAAGTTTGTGGACGATTGCAGTTGTTATCCTAGTTAACATTCACTTGGCAATGGACATTCGGCGGTGGTTGCTACTTACTCATTGTGCAATTTGGGGATCAATAGCAATCACATATGCCTGTATGGTGGTATTGGATTCCATACCTGTCTTCCCCAATTACGGGTGAGTCTTGTTATTCAAATATGGATACTACATACTAGGGTAAATTACATTTTCACCCCTGTAGTTTGACCCAAATTTCACTTTGGTCCCAATTGTTTCAATTCGGCCCCTACATTTTAAGTCCATTTTCAATTTGGTCATTTTGTCCAAATTTCCATTAATTTTTTGTATGTGTACATCTTAGGAGACTAAATTGAAACTAGTCTTATAAGTGTAATGTGACCAAATTGCTGAATTTGAAACAATAGGTACCGAAGTAAAATTTGAGTCAAATTATAGGGGTTAAAATGTGTATTTTACCCTGCTTGTTCTTATTTTGTCTCAGTTCATGATGAGGTACTAACGTGTTTTGTGTGCTTTGCAGGACAATTTTCTATCTGGCAAAGTCGCCTACATATTGGCTCTCCATCTTGCTTATAATTGTATTAGCACTGCTCCCTCGCTTTGTTTTCAAAGTCATACATCAAACTTTTTGGCCTACAGATATCCAGATTATCAGAGAATCTGAGATACTGAGAAAACGACGTAGTTGTTTTGGGTCGAAACGAGATCAAGGTTCCAGTTAACATGTAATATTATTTTGTCTTGTCAACTGACCTCATTTTGATATGATCTCCCCAGATTTTGTCCAGCCTGTGTAAAATTTAATGGTAAGTCCAATTTCGTTTATACAATTATTCCTTTATTGTACTTTTATTGCATGAATGAAAGTATGCAGCAGCCTTCCTTGCTCTCTCTGGTCGGAGAAAAATAATTCTCACTTGCATAACCAAAAAATCTGATGGTTCAACTTAGATATATTGCCAAGGGATAAGAAAATAATAATTAAAGAAGAATGTTAAATGTCACGCTTCGACCCATTTGCTTTACATTTTGTCATTGTCGTCATCTTCATTATTTTTACCATCATCATTATCTTCTTAGTTATATGAATGTTTCACTTGTGGCATAATAGACCTCTGTAGCCTATTTGACCTTTACTAAAAGTAGAAAACTCAAGACTTTGTTGTTGCGATAAGATGAACCTTGTGTAGTTTGAAGTAACATGAGAAATTTATTATTATTGTTGTTATTATTTTTGCTGTGGAAGATGGAATAAAATATAAGGCATAATGGTATTTCTGGTATTGTAATTTGTTAGCCTTTAGTGAAGTCATCGGTCATCAATTTTAGCTGGACCTTTTTAATGATTTTTATTTTTCTTCTTCAGTTGACATGATGAATAGCACAAGCTGGAAGTTATGCGATACAGAAGCTGAAGATTTGACATAATTACAATTTGATTTTATCTGTTACAGAATACAAGGGGAAGAGAAGGCAAACTTAAAGCCAAAGAGTGAGGATTTGTTTGATGCCGACAATAAGATGGTCAAATCGAGGGGGTGAAAGGAGGGGGATAAAGCATTTCAGAAGGGTTGTTGAGGGTTTGGTTGATATTTGTGGGGTTTGACTTGCAATTTGCCGTCGGAACACACGTAAAAAAAAATAGTCTGGATTTCATATCCTGATGTTAATGTCAGGAGTGTCCAGTAGAGAAAAAGCGGAAGTATATAATAGTTTCATGTAAAGATCAGGTGTGTCATTTCTTAAACACTTACAAAAATGGAATGCGAAGTGTTCAAAAACATTAAAAAGATACTTGTCTATTTCTTATCCAAGTGTTAAAAAATATCAAAAAAGACTTGTCTATTTCTTATCCATATTAGTGGGCATCGTCTGCCCTGCCCGAATGGGCTTCAACCTGCCATGAGCCCTAGTCAAAGTGCATGATCGAATATGGAAAGCCCTTGGTGGGGCCCATGAATGGTGTAGATCAGTTGGGTGGGCCTGAAGTGGTCCCCATCCTTGGGTACAATCACGGAAATAGTCTCTTCAGAAATAGAAATAAGGCCGTGTACATATTGATCTTCCTGAATCTGTCTAAGTCATCTTTTTATTATTTTTATTTTTTATTTACTTGCAAATGAGTCTGCACCTCCTTAACTTTTCTTTGTATGCATTGTGGGTCTTACAGATTTGAAGATAAGGGTTAGATATAACAGATTATGATAAAAGAATAAGTTCCAAATGCTCTCAAATTGGTTTCTCTGTAGTGCCAATTTCATTCTTTGACATTTTGGACAAAAAGAGATGTCTCTTGCATTAATTAGTGGGTCTAAGGAATCAATTGCCTTGGTGCGCCCAAATTTTGAGTGTTACTTGATACCCAAATTATTGGAATGACCCATTATTTTGTTCCATGTCAATTTAGGTAGTTTATGATCAATAGCACAAGGCAATGCCAGAATCATTCGGTTGAGCAGATGATTTTATTTTCGCACCCCATTTTTTTTCAGTGCACGTCAATTTTTTTTTAAGTTTGGATATCTGAACCAATGGAATAGTTGAACCATGGGGTTTGTTCGCTAATTGATATTTGAATCATTTATTTTTTTTCACATATGTAGTGAGAAAGTGGTGTGAGAATCACCCATGAACTGCTTGCTTGAATCCTTAAATTGGCCAAAATGTCCCTTTTCTCATTCTATTCATTTTGTATCTTTAGCCAACAACAGCAATTACTCCCCAACCCTCCCTAATTAGGGCTAATTCTAAATGGGCAACATGCCCCGATAGAATTGTTGGGTTGATATCGGTGTGTGCATTTGGGGGTCCTTAGGGTGTGCTGCTTGCCCACAAGAGAAAGGGGTTGCGCTTTTGGAACGCATAGTTAGGGCCACTTCTAAGCATGCAGCTTGCTGCACCATATCAATACAATAGAATCAGATTGATATCAGCAGGTGCACTTAGGGGTCTTTGGGACCGAATTTTAACCAGCAAGAGAAAGGGGTTGCGCTTCTAAGACGTGCAAAACAATCACTAATCGCGGCAACTTTGGAGTAGGTAGTTTGTTGTGCCATTTCGAGGCAATAGAATCGCTGAATTGATATCAATATGTGCATTTGGAGATCTCTATGAGTGTGCTTTTTACCTGCAAGAGAAATTTCTGAGATGCATAAAAGTGTCAGCCTTCCTCTTTTGGCCACCCCAGCACCTCTCCCCCCTCCCTGCCATCATTCCATACATGGTTCCATCTTAAGGTTAGCAAAATTATCTGATCTGATTGTATTTGACCCAATCTAATTTTAATAGAAAAGGTTTGAGAAAATGTTAATAGGGAAGAGTCGAGTATAAGAATGGGTGTTCAAAATTATTAAGAGTAAAAGAGTAGAATAAAATATAAAATTATATCACTAAAATAATTAAGCTTAAATTAAGAATTTATGCCCAAAACCCCAAAAAAACCCGTTGCCATCTTACTCCATCCATAATGCTATATGAAATGCGTGAAGCACAAAAGCGGTCTACAATGTATACACACTCCATTAGTATGATGAACTTTACTTGTATCTATCTAATCAACATATCTAAGTTACCAAAAAATAAAAAGAAATAAAAAAAATAAAAATAAAAAAGTGGATGGGGATGGTTAACCACTTCCCATATTTGAAATAACATGGTTGGTAGTTTGAATATGAGTTTACTTGAAATTGTTCAAATTTTGATTTGTCGATTATCCGGCAAGAAGGCAACAGTCATGATCGATAAGGATAACAATTGCAGTAGATAAGTGTTGCACCGATTGTTCGAATGATCGTTCGGATGACTGATCGACAAATACAAATTTAAACTTTCAGACAAACTTAAACTTGAATTATCAATCATTTTCCAATTTGAAAAAGGTAACTACTACCCTGAAGAGGGAATGGAGTTACTGCTGTGTCTTTGGCATAGTAGTAACTATTGTGCCTCAATTGAAGGTTTATTATGGACTTATTTTATGATCCTTTGGCACAACTGTTGTGCCTCAATTGGAGGTTTATTATGAGCTTATTTTTATGATCTGAAACAGTTCATTTTGTAAGGTTCGTTAGTTCATGCTTACCAAAAATTATGTTAATTGGATATCAATAACTATATGATTGAATTATATTTATCATAAAAAAATAAACAATAAATTTTTCTTTTCAGAAATAACATAAAAAATATACAATTCGATTATATAGTTATTAATATCTAATTAATATAATTTTTTATAAGATTAAGATACTTAACAAATCTTACAAAATTATAAAAATAAACCCATAATAAACTTCCAATTAACACACAACAGTTATTACTGCATGAACTACCCAAAGTCCGAACCCACAAATAACCAAAAAAGAAATGTATGGAACTACCATTTTGTTGTCGTATTCTCAAAATAATAAAAACAAAATATTCCTCCAATCATGTTTCATTACTTGTGAGTAGGTGTGTCGTTTTTGAGTTGGCACGAGCCAAAAAGTCTAGCCCAGGCTGAGGTCCAAGCCTACTTAGATTAGAATCTCAGGTCAGATTTGACGGGCTCCCCTTTTTTTTTTTTTTATATAAAAAATAAATCATAAATAAATTATATATATAAATTATTTATGAGAGATAAAAAAAAAACTTTATACTAAAATATTTTAATTAAAATTATTGAAATATTTAGGGTTGGTTTGGGATGTTCTAAAAAAGTATACTTTTTGACTTATTGACTTATATGTGTTGGGTTTGGGTTGAGTTTGATGTGATGTGTTAAAGAGGTGATGTGATTTAAATAAGATAGTAATTTTTTAACTTTTTGTATTATTTAATAGATGCCAAACTTGACCTTAATTATGTTTCATGTATTGATATTTAATTATATATGCCTTATATTTTTAAGTAGATAGTTGATTGTGCTATTTCGAGATAATAGAATCACCATATTGACATCGACACGCATATTTGGGGATCCTAGAAAGAAATTTTGGAGATCCCTAAGAGTGTGCTTTTCACCTCTAAGAGAAAGAAACTGTGTTTTCGAGATCCATAGAAGTGTCATCCTTTCTCTTTTGAGTTGGGATCCCCTCCTTGCAATTCTTCCTTGCAATCCTCCTTGCAACGGCTGAGATCAGTTGTTACAACATCTAACGACTGATTTCAATCTCTTTAGCAGCTGATCTCAAGCCGTTGAATGTTGTAACAGCTTATCTCAGCCGTTGCAAGGAGGAGTTGTAAGAAGGGGATCCGGACTCTCCCTCTTTTGGCCACCCAACACCACCCCCACCCTTCCTGCCATCATTCCATATATGGCTCCCTCCTAAGATTAACAAAATTATTTGATCGGATTGCATTTGATCCAATCTAATTTTAATAAAAAGAGTTTGAGAAAATATTAATAAGATAGAGTCAAGTATAAGGATTGGTGATCAAAATTATTAAGAATAAAATAAAATATAAAATTATACCACTAATATAATTAAGTTTAAATCAAGAATTTATGCCCAACCCCAAAAAAAGTCGTTGCCATCTTACTTCACCCATAGTGCTATATGAAATGGGTGAAGCACAAAAGTGGTGTACAATCTATTATGTATACTTCGTTCGGAGAAAAAAAAAAAAAAGTATTATGTATACACACTCTGTTGGTGATAATTACAAATAAAACACCAGAAAATATAAATAAAAAAATTATAATAATTATTGAAAGGACTGAGGCGCGAGAAATTCGCTATCTTTAAGGAGATTCAAACCCTCTGTGGTTAGGCAAACCCTCAACTGGTGTAGTAGAAAAAACCTTGACTTGTCCCCCCTCAGGATGCAACAGCTCGACTAAGTCATATGGTTAACCAATGCTACATAATTGGTTGAACCCAAAGCTTTACACATACAGCCTTTTTTATTTGCCTGATAATCTCACAAATAAGAAACTTGAGCTCGCAATAAGAGAGGTGAAATACTCAATTTATAGGAGAGGTAACTTGGAGGGAAAATATGCTTGGTGGCCAAGTTTTCTTGGAGACTTGGTGGATAAAAATAGGAAAGGAAATTGGTGGGTAATTTCCCTGGAAGACTTGAGAAGAAGACTTGACTTGGAAGACTTGGCGGATTCTTGGAGGAAAAGTATAAGAAGTTGCTTGGAGGATTCTTGGTCACCAAGAAAAGGATTAACTTGGAGGAAAAGAAAACAAATCAAACCAATAACACATTATAATATTAAAATATCTACTAACATTCCCCCACCTATTTTAATATTATAGGTAACAAAATCTGAGATTATTAGGCAAATAAGGATATTATGCATCATGGTAGGTGTGCTTTGCATTGAACATCCATTAGTGAAACAATAATATCTACTCCAGAGCCAATAGTATACTCAGCATTGAACTATGACTGCTTAAGGGAAATAAATAATTATTGCACACACATAATATTCTAGATGTTCACATAAGCTTTAAGAGCCAGAACATTACGGCCTTGTGCGATCCCAGGATTCATGAGTGTGTTTAAGAATTAGCCCAAATCTCATAGGTAGTAGCCCCACTACCACACTCACATAGGTGAATTCTGTCAAGGGTGCTCCTGTAACTATGACACCCCACTCAATAAAAGTTACAGAAATTTATTAAGAGTTTTTTAATAACTCAACCTCTACAATGTTACAAGATAAATGCACTTATATCATAGGGATGGGTAAAAAGTAATTTAGTGCATTTCTCACAGCCATCATATGATTGTTTTTCTTATTGAACCTAGTTACAAGGTCTCTGGTCCTTGGGTTGGGTATCTTCATACATGGCTCCTACTATATTCAATGGGCTTCAACCCCATCCCCCTCGATGTATTCCAAACTTTATCTCTTGCTAAAGCCTTAGTTAATGGATCTGCAAGATTATCACCAGATTTAATATAATCCACATTTATGATGCCATTATTCATATAAGATCTCACAATACTGTATTTTCTTTTGATAGGTCTGGATTTACTGTTATAATAACGGTTATTTACTTGACCAATTGCTGCAGTGCTATTACAATGAATCAATATAGGTGGAATTGGTTTTTCCCAACAAGAGATTTCATTTAATAAATCTCTCAACCAATTTGCTTCTTCACTAGCTGTAGCTAAAGCAATAAGCTTAGCCTCCATTGTTGAATTAGCAATAATGATTTGTTTTTTCGATTTCCAACTTATAGCACCACATCCCAATGTAAATCAGTAACTAGTGGTTGATAATGAATCACCTGACAAGGTATTCTAATCGACATCACTGTAACCTTCAAGTACTGTAGGATACTTATTATAAAACAAGCCATATTTTATGGTACCAGATAAATATTTCATAATCCGCTCAATGGCTAGCCAGTGATCACTACCAGGCTTGCTGGTAAACCTGCTAAGTACTCCAATTGCATAGGCAATGTTAGATCTAGTACAGTCAGTCGCATAACGCAAGCTACCAATCATACTAGCATATTCCTTTTGATTAATTATATCCTCATCATTTTCAATAGGAAATAAACGCACATGAGGATCAAAAGGAGTAAGAACATGCTTGTACTTATAAAAATTATATTTTCTCAAAATTTTCTCAACATAATGCGATTGATCAAGAAATATACCATCACAGGTTTTGATAATTTCATTCCCAAAATATAATTAGCCTCACCAAGATCTTTCATATTAAAATGGCTACTAAGCATATTTTTAGTTTCCACGATGATATGCAAATTAGAGCCAAATATAAGTAAATTATCCACATAGAGGCTAATAATAACATGTGAATTTTCTTCAGATTTATAGTAGATGCATTTATCACATTCATTCGTTTTATAGCCATTCTTAATCATGCGGGAATCAAATTTCTCATGTCACTGTTTAGGGGCCTGTTTTAAGCCATATAGGGATTTAACTAGCTTGCACACTTTGCTTTCTTGACCGGGTTCCAAAAAATCCTCAGGTTGATCCATATAGATTTCTTCACCCAAGTCTCCATTTAAAAAGGCTGTTTTAACATCCATTTGATGAATTTTTATATCATGAATTGCAGCCACTGCAATTAATAATCTAATGGATGTAACTCTAGTAACAGGAGAAAATGTATCAAAAAAGTCAAGATCTGCTTGTTGTTTAAAACCTTTTACAATAAGCCTTACTTTATATTTATCAATAGTTCCATTTGGTTTAAGTTTTTTTCCTCAAAACCCATTTATAGTCAATAGTTTTACAACCTGGTGGTAAATCTACTAATACCCAAGTTTTATTGGATAATAATGATTCCATCTCATCATTTACAGTCTCGTTCCAAAAAACAGAGTCAGGAGATGCCAAAGCTTCTTGCAAAGTTAATGGAGTTTCCTCCACATTAAAAACATGATAATTAGAGCCAAAATCTTTTTGTAATCTGGCTCTCTTACTCCTTCTAGGTTCAAAAACTACAGTATCTTAGTTTTGTAAAAGAAGAGTAGACGAACTGGTTTTAGATAAAATATTTTCTTGATAATTTTGACCCCTACCATTTTTAGATTTAAAAGGAAAATTTTCTTCATGAAAAATTGCATCACCTGATTCAAAAATTATTTTGTTTTCAATATCAAAAAACCTATAGGCTGTACTATTTGTTGCATATCCAAGAAAAGCATAAGTGGCATCTCTTACACCTAATTTAGGTCTTTTAGGGTCCACAAGTCTAACAAAAGCTAGACAACCTCAAACCCTCAAATATCTTAAATTTGGCTTATGCCCTTTCCACAACTCAAAAGGTGTAACTTTTGTTTTTTATGTGGCACTCTATTCATAACATAACATGCAGTTAAAATTACTTCTCCCCATAAATTTGAAGGAGCACCTGCTTCAATTAGCATAGCATTTGTTAAATCAGTTAAAATTCTATTTTTCCTTTCTGCTACACCATTAGATGCAGGTGAATATGGTGGAGTAGTTTCATGAATTATTCCCAAGGACTGAGCAAACGAGTTGAATCCAAAAGATTCATACTCCCGGCCTCTATCACTTCTATATCTTTTAATCTTTTTACCGAATTGATTTTCAACTTCAAGAAGGAATTCTTTAAATTTTTCAAAAGCATCACTTTTATTTTTCAACAAGTATACATAAGTGTATTTTGAAAAATCATCAATAAAAGTGATAAAATATCTATTTCCACCATGTGTTAAAATTATTTCAAATTTACATAAATCAGTGTGAATTAATTCTAACAATTCAGTATTTCTCACCACACTTTTATGAGACCTTTTAGTTATTTTTGCTTGACTGTAAATTTCACATTTCTCAAACTTATTTGTTAGTCTGGGAATTAATCCTAAACTACTCATGACTTCTACATATCGGCTATTAATATGACACAAACGAGCATGCAAAAAATTCATAGAAGATATCATGTAAACAGAAACATGTGCTTTCTTATTCTCAACATTTAATTTAAACATTCTATCACAGGCATACCTTTTCCCCACAAGTATGCCTTTTTTAGTGATTACATATTGGTCAGATTCAATAGTCTGCTTGAAACTAACTTTGTTGAGCAAATAACTCGACATCAAATTTTTCCGCATAGACGGTGTGTACAACACATCTTTTAAAACAAGCACATGTCCAGAGGTAAAATTTAGCTCAACATCCCCACACCCGAGCACCTTGGTTAAACTGGAGTCACTAAGCATAATAGTTCTCTCCTTATTAAAAGGAGTGAAATCTTTGAACCAATCTTTATCATAGCAGACATGCTTATTGGCACCAGAGTTTGCCCACCACCATTCGACAGATTGAACCATAAAAATATCTGTAATCATAGTCACAAATGGTTCCTCGGTAACATTAGCCTGTGGTCGAAACTGTTGTTTCTGAAATTTATAAGTTCGAGCAATATGCCCACTTTTGCCACACACAAAACATGCCACATTTGTCAGATCTTGTGAAGGGAGTTCTTGGTTCCATTTCTTTTGCCTCGGGTAATTTTATTTTGTGGCCTTCCAGTATTTTTTCAAATTTTCTTAACTGGCTTCAAGTGACTATTTTTATGAAATTGACCTTTAGGTAAAGTATTTCCAGAAGTTAAATTTACCTTTGCAGTAAAATGCTCTTGTGTCATAAGCGCATCTTGTACTCGTGCCTTCTCCTCCACCTGAATCCGTGTGATTAAAGTCTCAAAGGACGTCTCTTTTTGCTTGTGACGCATTGACTTCTGAAACTCCTTCCAAGATGATGGGTAGTTTGTCAATAATACCTGCCACAACAAGATTGTCTCCAATTTTGATGCATTCGGATCTAATTTCAGCCACTAGCATATGAAAATCTTGAACTTGCTCCACCACTGATTTTCCATCTATCATTTGATAGCGGAAAAAACGGCTTGCAGCATATATTTTAGTGCCTTGCCTCTTCAGTGTCATATTTAGTATCATAATAGTCATAAATTGATCTGAAAGACAATTCAAAAGATAATATCGACATTTATACTCATCTGTGTTGTATTTCTCGATTTTTCAAAATGAGCAGCATACTCTTCGTCGGTCATCTTTCAGTGGGGATTTTGTTTGGATTTTTCTCGGTCAGGATATAGGCCACCTTGAGGAGACTGAGGTAAAAAAGCACCTTACCTTTCCATCTCTTGAAATGGGCTCCCTTGAACCAGAAGGGCTTATTGAGATCGCTGGTATTCTCGTTGGGCTTCTCCAGTACTGGCTCTATGAATTTTTGCTATTTGAATCTCCTTAAAATTGTTAGTGATAATTACAAATAAAACACCAGAAATACAAATAAAAAAATTACAATAATTATTTAAAGGGTTGAGGCGCGAGAAATTCGCTATCTTTAAGGAGATCAAGCCCTTTGCGATTAGTCAAAGCCTCACATCAGTACAGCAGAAAAAATCTTGACTTGTCCCCCTCAGGATACAATAGTCCGACTAAGTCGTATGGTTAACTAATACTACACAATTGGTTGAACCTAAAGCTTTACACATACAGTCTTTTTTATTTTGCCTAATAATCTCACAAATAAGAAACTTAAGCTCGCAATAAGAGATGTGAAATGCTCAATTTATAGGAGAGGTAACTTGGAGGGAAAATATGCTTGGTGGCCAAGTTTTCTTGGAGACTTGGTAGATAAGAATAGGAAAGGAAATTGGTGGGTAATTTCCTTGAAAGACTTGAGAAGAAGACTTGTCTTGGAAGACTTGGAGGATTCTTGGAGGAAAAGTATAGAAAGTTGCTTGGAGGATTTTTGATCACCATGAAAAGGATTAACTTGAAAAAAAAAAATAGATCAAACTAATAACATATTATAATATTAAAATATCTGCTAATACTCGATTGAGCATGATGAACTTTACTTGTATCTATTCAATCAACATACCTAAGTTACCAAAACACAAAAAGAAAAAGGAAAAAAAAAAAAATGAATGGTTAACCACTATCTTTGAAAAAGGTATTACTACCGTGAAAAACGGGGCTTTGACTGCATGAACTATCCCAAGTCCAAACCGACAAAAAACCAGAAAAGAAATGTATGGAACTACCATTTTGTTGTCGTATTCTTAAAATAATAATAATAAAATATTCCTCCAATCATGTCTCATTACTTATTTGTGAGCCCTTTGTTGTTATTTGTCATATTCTAGCAAGCATTAGCCTTCATAGGTCCCTTCTCTAATCTATTTTCTAAAATAGAAAAATGTTAAGGATTATAAATATTTTACTAAAAATCTTATATGAATTGTGAGATTTATAATATTTATTAAATATTTTTACATGAGTATGAGATTCACATCATATAACCTGAAATTCATATAAAATATTTAGTAAAATATTTAATAAAACATTTATGCTGTGTTTGGTTGAGAGATTTGAGGAGGGATTTGGAAAGGGAAATGGAAAAGGTAGGTGAAATGTGAAAAAAATATACCTACATTTCACATAGTTTCACACACCTTTTTCCTTTTCCTTTCCAAATCCCTCCCAAATCCCCCAACCAAACACAGCATTAAGTGGCTAACATTACTCTTTAAATAATATTTTTAGTTAACATAGAGACAACATATAATGATTAATGAGAAATCTCAAAGAAAATGAGGTGTGCTTTGCTCATTATTTATTAATATAACAAATGATTTTAGGGCAAATTATCACCCTCCCCTGAGGTTAATATTTGCATAACAAATTGCCTCCTCATTTGTTATGCAAATATAACCCTCAGAGGACAATTTGTAATTTCATTCCAAACTTCAAGGAAGAATCTGTATTTTAGTCAAATCTCGAAGGAAGTGTTGGTAATTTGCTCATGATTTTATTGACAAGTATATTTAAAACACTTATTAAAGATGTATTAAATCATCTCAACTACTTATCAAAGATGTATTAAATCATCTCAACCACCTTCACTATTATAGAAGATAAGAAAATCACCAAATGTGTCTCACTAGAGGCTAAAATACCATTTTCTCTAATTCTCTCTATTTCACTATTACAGAAGATAAGAAAATCTACAAATGTGCTTACTAGAGACTAAAATACAATTTTCTCTAATTCTCTCTATTTCAATATTATAAACTTTTTAAATAGAATTTATTTATTTTTTCAATTTTTTATCATAAAACTAAATGCATTTATTTTTAAATGAAATTTTGAAGTTTTTAAATGCCTTTTATTTTTATAACAAATATAAAAAATTATATGCCCTTTTATTTTCTTAAGATTCATTTTCCTTTATTTATTTTTTATTTTTAGATTTATTTTCCTTTTTTATTTTTAAATTCACTTTCAATATATTTTTTTTATTTTTAGATTCATTTTCTTTACACCATATAATTTAATTATGATTGAAAAATAGAGGACATTTAAAATTTAAAAAAAAATGAAATTTCATTAAAAATAAATGCATTTTGTTTTATGATAAAAAATATTTGACGAGTAAATAAATCATACGTAAAAAGTATATAATGTTGAAATAGAGAGACTTGGAGAAAATGGTATTTTTAGTCTCTAGAAAGACACATTTATAATTTTTTCTTCTTCTATGATAGTGGAGGTCAGGACACTTGTTAACAAAATTCATTAACAAATTGCACTATCACTGATAAAAATAGATCACATATATACATTATTGCTAATGCTAATAAGTGTTTCGGAAACATTTCATAAGATGTATTTAATATTATATTAAGTAATCTTGAGTTTAGTAATTTTTTTAATTTTAACTTGTTAATGTGTATTTAATTGTCTTGAGTTTAGAAATTTTTTTTTTTTAAATTTTAAACTATTAATTAAGGATAGAGTGTTGTTGCTGTGCCATAAGGCACAACACCCCTGTTGTGAGGGTTTTTAAAGGTATTTTTTGAATCTATTTTGGTGATTCGAACCGTTTATATTGTATGGTTTGTTAAGTATATCATTCATATAAAAAATTAAATTAATCAGATATCAGTAATCTATGATCAAAAATTAATTATTTTTACAAAATTATTTAAATCATGTTAATCATTTATTTAAAAAAAAAAACAAATATGCTATTATTATGGGACTATAAGTGTTTAATTTACTTATTTTTTGTATGAATAATCCACTTGACGAATTTTATAATATGAACAATTTATATTATCGAAAGAGTCTCGGCACACGCCCTTAATAGACTCACAGCAGCCTACTGTACCACATGGCACACTAGGAACTCCAACTCCATTAATTAAAGGGTCTTGTTACATGTTAATAAAGCAATAAATGAATGATTTTAAACACCCCCCTCCAAACTCCATTAATTAAAGCCCCACCCAAAACTCCATTAACAAAATGTTACAGACTCTAAAAATTCTATTAAAATTTTATCAAATGTCTCACATGGGTGTGGGACCCCACCATAACATTACTGCTCCATTAATTAAAGGTCTTGCTACATGTTAATAAGGCAATAAATGATTTTAATTTCCCTCGCTTGCCTAGGGAATATAAAGGTAGAAGGAAAATTAATTATGAAATTTTTGAAAATTTAATTTTTTTTTTTCATATGGATATAAGCACCCTTGTTTTTATAAGATAAAAATTCTTTAATTTTTAGAATTTTTATTTTTAATTTATTTTAAAAAATTATAAATTAGTTTGATAAAAATAAATATAAATATATATTTGTATTTTTAAATATTATTTTATGTTCTAAAAATATGAAAAGAAATAGTATTTGATTTTTTTTAAAAATAAAATTCACCAATCTAAATTTTAATTTTTTTAGAAAAATAATGTAAAATATCAAATTTGAAGGAATGTGAAGAGGGATAAAAAAAAAAGGGAGGAGAATGGTGCAAAGCAAAAGGTATTTGGATCACATTATAAATATAAAAAAAATTAATTAAGACCACTTTTTAAGTTGTGTTATTTTCTATATAAATTGATATAAATGTATTTATTTAATGTCTTCTTAACGTAAGCCCTGAGGGGCATATGTTAACAAAAACTTTAATTAAATTAGGGGTTTTGTAACATGGTCTAGCTTATCTCATGTTGAAATCAAAATTGTATCTGTCCAGTCTGGCCCATGGGCCCATTTTTGGGTCATATTTCGATAATCTGAACCGTTCAATGTATAAAACTCATTGTTTACTATATCTTTGTAAAAAAATCGCGTTGATCAGATATTGATAGCTATTTGATCGGATTAGAATTCTGTGAACCGTTTATTTTTTTACCGTTCATTTTTTAAATACAAATTTGATTCGATCAAATAGCTATCTGTACGGGGAGCAAATATTTAGGCGAGCCCGTACTCTTTTCTTCCAAGCTCCTGTCTGTCCGATCGACCTGCGAGCATAACGACGGTGAGCTACCCGGCGGTGTGTGGCCGGAAAACCCCTCCGACGATCAAGTTAGAACACACACACAGCGGATGGATAGAGAGAAGGGAGAGTGTTGAGTGTTTAGTGTATGTCTCACCAAATGTTCATCTGTCTGTACATGGGGGGTGCAGACTTGCTTATATACCTTCTGCGCCCCAAATCTACTCCCATTAATCTCTCGACACGTGGTGCTGCTATCCCATCTGTCAGCACAAATCTAGCTGAACATCACCTAACTGCCAGCCCACACCACTGGGAGCTCGGCAGCCGGGCTGCAGCATCTCTACTGTCAACGGTCGTGCTGCACAGCTAGCTAGAGCGCTCCGTTCACCAAGCTCAATGACGACCGAGCTCGATTGCATTCCGGCTTAGCCGAGCTTGGGATAAGTCATGCTGGTTAGTTGTCGGCCTTCCTGCCGAGCTAACGCATGAACCGTGGAACCCAGTGAGACAGCAGACATCTCGGCTGAACCTCACTTGACGGCTAGTACGACATCAATTATGCAATTATGCCATTACCGAGCAACTATGTCATTATCGAGCAAGTAGCTCGGTTTCACAGCAAAAGTGCCATTACCGAGCGAAAATCCTTTCTGGATGGGCCCAGGTTGCCACGGCCCAAATGTGTTCGGCCCACAATTTGTCCAGCCCTTACCACGACCCAATCCAAATCATAAATCTCCCTCTCAATTGCCCCTTAATTCCGTCTGTGCAAGCGTGACTGGGATTACCTGTTCTGACCGGGATAATTCTTCCTCGGTTCACAGTCTGCTAGACGGTGACCGGGGCTAGTCGACTTACCTGTCTTCAAACTTGCCCGGTCGACGCCTCGACTTGCCATCCTGTTTCTTCAGTACTGATGCCGCCATCAATAGGGACACGTGTCGCTCGCTCATTGGCCTCGAGCAGCCAACCGTCCTTTCACATTCAAATTTTTGGCGGTTTTCCTCCCATATATACGCCATTTCCTCTTCATTTCATTCTTACTGTTCCTCCTCCATTCCAAGCGTTCTAGAGCTCCTGTGCCTCTTGCAAGCCTCGTTCCTGTCTTTCCTTGCATTGTGTTCGAGGAGGAAGCTCCTGCCCTTAACTGGTAAGTCCTTTGAGCCTCCTTTTTGCTATTTTCATTTGGTATTTCACATATTGGGGCACAAAATCCGTAGGTTTTAGGACATAACCCTCCCAAAACCCACACTTGCCCCTGTTCTCTTCGTTGTTCTTCAATCCCAGTGATGAACACATGAACACAAGAAGAACTGGAGCGGACCGGGCTCCAGGTCGCCTTTTGATCCAAAAAATAATTAGACCGAGCAATTTACTAGTTTTCCAAAACCTTAGTAGAAACCGAGATAGATAGAGGACTTGGCCGCTCGACTGGGCTAACAACTGGTTTGCTTGAGCGACCGAGCTCCTTGGTTTGCCTTCGCGACCGAGGTGGTCTGGCACTCTTCATGACCGAGCTAAAGTCAAGCTCGTTTGCGCGACCGCGCTTCCACTTACACTTGCCATCCTTTTCCTGCAGAGTCCAAGGGGACCATTGACCAATTACCGAGGCTCTCAAAAACCAGCAGCCATTAAATACCGATCTGTGCCGAACCACCTCAGCCGAGCTAAACCAGCTGGCTACACATGGGGCGCTTCCGCTTTCTTGTTGATACTCCGGCTGCCTTGGCCGCGTTCCGGGAAGAGTACGGTATCCCGACCGACGTCCACTTAGAGCTCGGCGAAATTGAGACAACCCCTTGGGACAGATTAGACTAGGGCCCCTTCACCGTGCTATCCATCATTGAAGGAGGCCTCCGCTTCCCGGTCAACCCACTGATGACCGAATTCTTGCGCTGCACCGAGCTAGCACCCACTCAAGTCTCAACCAACACTTACCGAATAATCAACGGGGTCCACGAGTTGAACAACCGGCTAGGAACCAACTTAGGTTTAGCCGAGATATTCGTCAATACACCCCTTGGGCACACGGGCGACAGCTTCGCCTATTACTTAAAAAATTCGACCGGGCAAAGAAAAAATAGTGACCGCCACCCCAGACAAGGACTTACACGACGACGACTTTTTCTTGGTGTCTGGCAACTATGAAACGGCCGACGTACCGGGCTGGTTTGTTAGCAAGAACTTCGGCGAGACATGTAAGCCGTGCTAACTGCTCGGTCAATTTATCTTTCTTCACTATTCTGTACTTGACACTTTTGTTCTTTCCTTTGCAACGATCCAAGCCTTGCAAGCCAACTACTACTACCCCAACGAAGCAGCCATCAGGACCGTGCTCCGTTACCGCAACTGGGATTGTAACGAGCTCCTCGGCTACACTCCAACATATCGGTATTCAGCTCTGCGCCGGAGTAAAGTCACTGACTTTCTCCATGCTCCATCTCCGCCGCCAGATCCCATGTTGCCAGACGTCCCCTTTATTCGTTTAACCAAAGCAAAAGAAATGGCCAAAAGAAGCCGAATCAAGAACTTGATCACCGCCATCTCAACCGAGATCCGAAGCATCTCAACTCGCTCTCCTGCTGTCGGTCAATCCACCGGGACCGTAGTTGCACTGGCTTCTTCCGCCGTCGGGCAAGCCAGCAGAGACACCCGCCGGGTTGGCAAAAGGCCTCGTGCAGACCCTTCTGCCGATCTGGTAGCCGAGCTCAACATCGAACAGCCTGCCGTTATCGTCGACCCAACACTGGCATGGAGGGCCCCAGCTTAAACACCGGGGCAAGGAGATCCCGGCAACAGCTTCCGTCAAAGGCGACAAGGAGCATCTGCTCGCCTTTGACGTTTCCAAGGCACTGCTTCTACCGAGCGGACGTGGTCGACAGTGACCACGTGCCGGACACACGTTTGGTAAAATCCGTCGGTCAAATCCATGACTAGGGTAAGAATCTCAAACTTGTGCTCAAAATTTCACCAAGTGTTTTGTTCGGTTTCCTTTCTAATCAAACTTTCTTTTTGCAGGCCATTCAGAAACAACACTTGGTCATGGAGCGGATCCACCATCTCTGGCAGAAGGCCAATGATTCTGCCAGCCAGGTTGCCAGCCTCCAAACCGAGCTCGGGCAGGCCAAGTCTTCTCTGCAAATCGCGAATACGGACAACACCAAATTGCTCGGCCAGCTTGGTGCTGCCGAGCAGGAAAGAGATGCAATAAGGCCGAGCTGGAGGCCTTGAAACAGGTCAAGGGAGAAGGAACTAGAGGATGCCAATAATGCCGGCTTCAAGGAGGCCGAGGAGAGCTACACAAAGCAGGTTCATGCCACCCAAGATATCTACTTCAAGGCGGGTTGGAAGACTGCTTGTGAACAGCTCGGCCAAGGACTTGGGACCGACGTATTTGCCTCTCCTCCAGCTGTCTTCTTGCCGACTTACCTTGTGCCATACGCCAACGATGTCTTCAGTGCATTGCAAGCTGAGGCCGAGGAAGGAGGAGAAGAAGAAGCCGAGGAAAACGCTGAAGAAGAGAACCATCCACAGCAGCCCGGCGCCCAAGACCAGACAACACAATCAACCTGGAGCCAACCGGGGACGAATTCACCGACCTTTCTCCCTTAGAGTAGTTTTCTGTCTTTTTCTTCCTTTTTGGTTCACAAATGTAATTGGGCTATCCGCCCCTTCTCTTGTAATTACTTTGCTTATTAATGAAAAATTTTGATTTTGCCAAGTGTTTGCACGTTCTTCAAGCCACATAGTTTCAGCTGAACAAAATATCCCGGCAAAACTAATCATCTTGTTAGCTTATTCAACCGGAATAAAACATCGCGGCTTTAATCACAAAGAACAGGCTTGAGTTAATCATGAAGCCATTCAACCGGAGTAAAACATCTCGGTTGAAGTACAAAAGTTGAGCAAGTCATCAACTAATTTAACCAGAATAAAACATCTCGGTTGAACCCTCAGAGTTGGGCAAATCATCAACTCGTTCGACCGGAGTAAATCATCTCGGTTGGAACCTCAGAGTTGAGCAAATCATCAACTCGTTCGACTGAAGTAAATCATCTAGGTTGGAACCTCAGAGTTGAGCAAATCATCAACTCGTTCGATCGGAGTAAATCATCTCGGCTGGAATCTCATAATTCAAAAGCAACAATCAAAATGCCAAGGCAAAGATGAGACACTTCTATATATTGACAAAAGAATATTACATTCTAAAGTGTAAGGCAAAAAATTCCTTTGCACAAAAAGAAAAGAAAAGCTAAAAATAGTACAGTTGAGGTTGGCCGCATTCTATGGCCGGAGTATTCCTCTACCCTCCAGGTCCTCCAAGTGGTATGCCCCCTTGCCCGTCAGACCGATTATCTTGTAGGGTCCTTCCCAGTTTGCCCCTAGTTTGCCTTCACCTAGCTACCAAGGTATTGCCCATGGACCTTCCTCAAGACCCAGTCACCTACTTTGAACGGTCTGGGGTGCACCGTTTTGTTGTATTTCCTTGAGAGCTCTTATTAGTAGGCGGCCACATGGATGAGAGCCTTTTCCCGGCGTTCTTCCACGAGGTCCAATTCCAGGGCAATGGCTTCGGCGTTCAGCTCGGGCTCAAGACTTTCACTTCTGAGGGTGGGCATTCCAACTTCCAAAGGTATGACCGCCTCCATGCCATATACCAAAGCAAAAGGTGTTTCCCTGGTAGATCGCCGCGAGGTTGTTCGGTATGCCCAAAGGACGTTGGGGAGTTCCTCGGCCCATTTTCCCTTGGCTTTCTCGAGCCTCTTCTTCAACCCATCAAGGATGGTCTTGTTTGATGTTTTGGTTTGACCATTAGACTGTGGGTAAGCCAGGGTAGAGTTGTAGAATTCAATCTTCAAGTCTTCACAAAATCCTCTAAATAGGCGACCGTCAAATTGGGTGCCGTTATCAGAGATCAGAATTTTGGGATGCCAAACCGTGTTACCACATTCTGCCAGACAAACCGCTTGACGTCTTTCTCCTTGATTGTTGCCAAAGGCTTTGCTTCAACTCATTTGGTGAAATAGTTTGTGGCCGCGATGAAGAACTTCCGGTTGCCTGGTGCAGTTGGGAGTGACCCCACTATATCGAGCCCCCACATCGCAAAGGGCCAAGGGCTGGTGAGGGGAAGAAGTTTTCTGGCCGATTGGTGAATTTGGTGGGCAAACTTCTGGCACTTCTCACACTTGCGAACATACTTCTGCGCGTCGGCTTGCATGCTACGGCCACCAATAGCCTTGTGAAATAGCTCGGTAGGCCAAAGATCTGCCCCCTATGTGACTGCCACAGATGCCTTCGTGAATTTCGTACAGGAAGGCGTCCACGTTGCTCGGGTGCACACACTTTAGATAAGGACCGATAAATACTTCTTGTATAAAGCGCCTGACAGAGAGAGCAAAACCGCTCTGACTTCACCCGGACTTTATGTGTTTCCTTCTTCTCGGCTGGAAGGGTCCGGTCTCTGAGAAAGAGGATAATAGGGTCCATCCATGAAGGACCTAGCTCGGCGTAGAGTACTTCTGTCTGCCCAGTTTCCTCAATGTTGGGCCGCGAAAGGAATTCAATTAGGAGAGGGTTGGGAGATGTGCTATCGACCATAGAAGCGAGGCCGGGCCAATTCATCTGCTCGGCTGTTTTCTTCTCGGCCAATCTGTTGGAATCGCTATTGCCTGGAATCGCTTGATGTGGTCTCTGGCCAGAGTCTGGTACTTCATCATTCTGTCATCCTTTGCTTCGTAAACCCCAGAAACTTGGTTAACCACAAGCTGGGAATCACTATAAACCATTAGCTCGGATGCGTGCATCTGAAGCGCGCTCTTGAGCTCGGCCAAAAGCGCTTCGTACTCAGCCTTGTTGTTTGAGGCAGGGAATCCGAGGGTGATAGAATGTTCGATAGTCAGCCCGTCAGGCGAAATTAAAACTATACCTAACCCGGCACCGTGACGGTTCGAGGCTCCATCAACAAAAAGTTTCCACATTTCGCCAACAAAGAGCTTCTAACAGTTTGAGGGGTCTTGAGAGGCTTGAAGGTTGATGGGATCACGATTGTTCGGCTTCAAGTTCTGTGCTCAGCGGTTCCACTTCAGCCCCCCTCGGCGATTCGGCGCTAGACTCAGCAAGTTGATCCGTAATGCCTAAGTCCGTAGGCGAATCGCCGGGTTGCTGTATTATGCCGGCTGCAGGCTCTGTGCTGAGCGGTTCCACTTCTTCCCCCTTTGGTGATGCGGTACTGGACGGAGCAGGTTGGTCGGTGATACCCAACTCCGTCATCGCATCGCCGAGCTGTGGTATTGTACTAACCGAAGGTTCTTCGGCGGGGCGTGCAAGTTCCGCGTCGCTGTCATCGCCTAGCTGTGTTATTGTGGTCTGGCCTGCATTCATCTCCTCATCTGCTGTGGCAATATCCACCGGGCATACCGGATGAGTTCCAGGTGAGAATTTAGCAACGAAGTCGGCCAATGTTTGAGCTTTTATGGCAGTTCGGGGCTAGAATTTGACGTCGAATTGTCCCAATTCAACCGCCCACTTGAGGATTCGACCGGAGAAGTCCGCCCGTTCGAACAAAGCTTTGAGGGGGAACTCGGTCAAAACGATGATTGTATGGGCATGGAAGTAGTGCGCCAATTTCCTGGAGGCCATCATCAATGCCAATGCAAGTTTTTCTAGCGGCAAGTATCTCGACTCTGCCGGTAGCAAGGTTTTGCTGACGTAGAAGATAGGGAGATGCTTGATTCCTTCCGACCGGACAAGCACCGCACTGGCTGCATGCTGGGAAACGGCTAGATAAAGGTAAAGTTCTTTGCCGGGCTGTGGTGTGACCAATAGTGGCGCTGAAGACAGATACTCCTTCAGTTCGGCCAAAGCCCGGTCACATTCTGCATCCCATGAGAACTTGGATTTCAAAGCTTGAAAGAACGGGCGGCAGCGATCTGATGACCGGCTTATGAATCAGTTAAGCGCAGCGGCCATTCCGGCCAGATGCTGCACGTCCTTAGTCAAGCTGGGCTACTTCAATTCTTGCACGGCGCGAATCTGTGTGGGGTCTGCCTTGATGCCTCGGTTTGTGACTATGAAGCCCAAAAATTTTCCGGATCCCACGCCAAAGGCACACTTTGACGCATTCAGGTGTAGCTTGTGTTGTTTGAGAATGGTGAACATCTCGGCCAAGTCGGACAAGTGGTCTGCTTGATGCCGGCTCTTAACCACCATATCATCTATATAAGCCTCCATTGTCCGGTCTAGCAGATGAGCGAACATCTTGGTCACCATCATTTGAAAAGTTGCCTCGGCGTTCTTCAAACCAAAAGGCATGACTCAATAGCAGAAGAGTCCCTTCGGTGTGGTGAATGAGGTGATCTCGCGGTCGGGGCCATGCATGGCAATCTGATGATAACCGCGGTAGGCATCCAAGAAACTGAGCCTGTTATGTCCAGCCGTTAAGTCCACAAGCTGGTCTATTCTAGACAGTGGAAAGCTGTCGTTCGGGCAAGCTCGGTTAACGGTGTTGTAGTCGACACAGACTCGCCACTTCCCATTCTTCTTGAGTACAACAACTGTGTTTGAAATCCACCGAGGGTAGTGCACTTCCTGAATAGCTCGTGCCTCAAGCAAGTTCTTCACCTCTTCCGCAACTACCTCGGCGTGATGCAACACCAATCTCCTCTTTCTCTGAATGACCGGCTTTGCACCGGGGAAAACATTCAGGTGATGGCAAATGAAACTCGGATCGATGCCGGGCATGTCATAAGGCGACCATGCGAAGACTATCGATATCTCATCAATGTTATTTTTTGAAAGTATATAGTACTCGATGAATTTTATATATTAAACGGTTCAGATTATGAAAACGGGACCCAAAAATGAACTCATGGGTTAGACTGAACGGGTCCAATCTTGATCTCAACCTGAGACAAGCTAGATCCTTGTTAACAAGTGTCCTTATTTACTAACATAAACAACCTCCACTATTATAAAAAAATGGTGGTGATACATGGATCAATTGGTATATCAATTATTGTACCAACGTATGTTATGATATTATCATTTTAAAATTATGACTCCACCTATTATATAAATTATAAAAATTTAAAATTTTTAAAATTATATCACATCATCTGTTAATACACTATCAATTAGTACATATAGCATTATTCTATAAAAAAGCAATAAATATCCTCTTTGTTATTTTCTGTAGGGGACGAAAATACCCTTATTTTGTTTCTTTAATAAAATACATTTTTAACAAATTAATAGATCTAAAACATTATTTTTATCTACTTTTCGTCATTCAACATACACCAAATGCTTTATTAACGACCATATTTACACACACACACACATATATATATATATATATATCACTATTGTATAAATTAGATTAACCAATTTTTTAAATTGAAAGATATAAAAAAATCTGATATCAACACAAAAATTATTATAAAATTAAATATAAAATATAAATGAATGGATTAGATTTTATATGATTTGTTAGTGGGTTCACTTTTAAAATTTTTTATGCATATGTATATATTATGTATCTACTTTTGTGCTTGAATTTTATATTCATAAACTTATCAATAAAAAAATTACTAATGACAATCCTTTGAATTGTTAATAATATTTAAAGAAAAATTCTATTGTCCTTATTTTTTATTTTTTATTTTTTATTTTTTACAGCCATGGCACTTTTGTAAATAAAATATATTTTGATGGATTTTAAATTTTAAAATGATAGGTTTATAATTCAACACATCATTTAATATATATATATATATTGTTGGCTACATATTTTGTACAAGCCAGTTACAATTCAACACGTGGCAGAATAAGGGTAAAATAGGAAGACTATTCAAGTCTTCGATCCTGATCATACACGTGACAGTTAGTATTGGTTCTCACGTGATCTGAGTAGCATTGGATCAATAAAGAGGTGCAAGGTAACGTGGCTTCAACGGTTACTCAGATTCAAATTCAAATATATGAGGGAAGCCTAACTGCAAGTGATGGCGAAGTGGAACTACTTATAAGGCAGCATGATTAGTAATCATGGAGGAGCAGTTCGACGGTTTGAAGTGCAGTTCGATGGTCATCCTTGAGAAGTATAAATAGCGGGGAAGACCCCAGAAAAAACCCCCAGACTCAGATCATACAAACCAGTCTTACTTTACATATTTTCTTTTCCAGTTTTACATTTCCTGTTCTTTAAATTCCTGCTCTTTACATTCCTGTACTTTAAATTCCTGCTCTACACTTCATTCATAGGAGTAGTTTCAAGTAGATTGTTGCTGTAAACCTCTACGAGGGTAAGTTTGGATCATTGTAAGTTTTCATTCTAATGAAATACTTCAATTGCTCTTCATTTAACTGTTATTTTGCTTAATTTCTCCTAAGTCAAGCCACTAGTAAAAGTCCTCTTCATTGAGGCTGAAAGAACTAAAACACAATCGTCTGATAATTGGTTGGCAATTAACATTTCTGTAAGGACTGATTGATCCTTACTGGTACGCTCGCATTTACAAAAATACCTTTCGAAAGCCAAAAAGCCAACATATATTTTTGGCACGCTCGGTGGGACAAATTGAAATGGCTAGACGAAGAAGACAAGGAGAAAATGAACGCTTGGAAGAAGGCGTAGAAGGAGGGGTAGAAATACCTAATCTAGAGAATAATGTGGTAACACATCCTGTGAAAACTCCCATATTATCAGAACCTATGGTCGAATAGACCAGTACTTCAGAACAAGAACCATATGTTCATAGTATTGGACGAAACCAAGGAATTGGACCATCCACTGTTCTATCTACTCATCCAATAAATCCATGGAGTGGCCTAGTAGATGCCATGGGACAGCAATTAATGAACACAATGGAAAGGTGGGCAACATCCTTTTTGGATTGAATGAATAACCACCAACCAACAAACACAAGACACATCGAGGAAGTTTTAAATGTCCCTCAACAAAGATTGGCTAGAGATAAACAGCCTATGCAAGTTAATGGACATTATAATGGTCAAACTAGTAATCAGAACTATGAAAGACCATCACCTCAGTCTTGGTATGAACCCATTTCGAGGCCTATAGCAGGTCAAAATGCCTCAGTACTCAACAATGAAGCCATACAAATTGGTGGATTTGGCCCAGTACAAGAAATTGGCATAAGAATGGTCACAAATCGCATGTTCGAAGCCATACCTGGTACAAGGGGGTTCACTAATCCCTTATTCGAATTTATACCCGGGGGGTTGGAAGGTTTGCCTGCAAATGGAAAGACACAACACCTGTTCCAGCACCTTTCGCAGGACAGGCTCAAAGGGGTTACCCACACCCCCAACAGCAACCTGCACCACTGGGACAACCAGTTCCAAATGTACCACCTTATGGCCCAAGAGGACCACAAGCACAAGTTTGTCTACCAAATCCTGTGTTTGTCCCTCCAGTAGTGGTTCAGCAAGCACAAAATATGGTCCCTAGGGACCAAATTGCTGATATTGTTAGGGAGATGTGTGGACCGATGGCTCGGGGGGTCCAGACTCCTCTATACAGAAAACCATACCCAGAATGGGTAGATAGGGTACATGAATACCCAAGGGGGTTCAGGATACCAAATTTTACCCTTTTCTATGGGAGTGGAAACCAATCAACAGTAGAGCATATTGCTAGGTTTGCTGCTCAATGCGGTGAATTTACTAATCATGACTATATGAAACTAAGATTATTTCCAAATTCTCTAACTGGGGGAGCATTTGTATGGTACATCAACCTTACACCTAGCTTCATTCAAACTTGGCAACAAATGGAAGAGGCATTTCATGCCCAATTCTTCCAATCGGAGCCAGAGGTTTCCATGGCAGACTTGGCAAGATTGAGTCAAAGGCCTGAAGAAAAGGCTACTCAGTTTATTGCTAGATTTAAAAGGGCTCGAAATAAATGTAGAGTCATCCTGCCAGAGCCAGAATTTGTAAGATTGGCTCAAAATGGTTTAGAGTTCAGGCTTCGAAAGGAGTTTGACTCAACTGAATTCAGAGATTTGGTGGAACTAACCTATAAGGTGTCTAGGTATGAAACATTACTAGAGGAGGAACAAGATCGAAATAATGCATCGTACAAGACATAGTATAGAGATCCTAATTATGAGATCGATGCAGCAGAGATTGTGGGCAAAGAACCTGTGATCTGTGAGGCATTAATTCATAAGGATACAACAATTGACCAGCAGTTTAAAAAGAAAGACCTTCACAGAAAGTACTCTTTCGATTTAACGAAGGCAGATGACATTTTTGATCATTTGCTTGCGGCCAACTTCCTTAAATTACCTAAAGGAATGAAACCTCCATCTCTAGATGAACTTAAGGGAAAAATATATTGTAAATGGCATAACTCTTGGTCTCACTCGACTAAAAACTGCATTGTTTTTCGAGACAGGATACAAGAACAAATTCGGAAAGGAAGTTTGAAATTCCCAGCCAAAACAGAAAAGGCCATGGGGATCGACGACAATCCATTTCCAGAAGTTGGAGAGGTGGCAGCCAATGTCATTATGTCAGACTTCCAGAACTTGTCCTTGACAGAATTGGAAGAAGTCAATGTGCAGATGCATATTGCTAACCAGACAACCATAAAAAAGGACACCAGAAATCTGCCAGTTATTGGACAAGGTTTCTCACACCAAAGGGAACACTCTGATGAAGAATCACTGGATGATGATTCCTTAGAGGCAGCAGTAATGCAAAGGATGTGTCCCAGGTGCAGACTGAGTTATAAATGGTTGAAGGGGCTTCCAATTGATGGGAAGCAATACTACAGGGATGTGCAGAGACGCCCTAAACCAGCCAATGCTTACAACAAAAGGCTGTATTCGGCTAGTGTTAGGCAGCAGCCATTGGTAGTTGAACCAGCAGTCGATAGAATGTATGCTAAAGGCAAGAGGCCCTTGTATGAGTCCAGGCCACCTAACTATTACAGAATGGAGAACAGTCATTCTGAAAGAAGACTGGAGAAGAGTTCAGGTTATGGGATCAAAGCCAGAGATTGGCCCCCTAGACCAACCTCACGCCGGACAGAAAGTGGCCACCTTCATAGAAGGCCTGAATCAGGCTCGAAACATGAGGTCAGGACCAAGCAAGTGCCCTCACAGCCAGTTTCGAAGATGGCTTCGAAGGTAGAAAGAAGCAGTTCAACATCTGAGTCAGTAAGTCCGTGGGTACCTGGAGTTCCAGATTGGTTTGTGATGCAGAACAAACTTAGGGAAGTGCCCACTCAAAGAGATGTTGGAAACCAAGGAAGGATGGTTAAACCTCCTTTGGTAGCTCCGAACAATTGGGTATTGCTTAAACACCCAAAGACGAAGGAACTAGATATGGTCCTAGTCATTTTGAGATCACAAAGGAGAAAGATTCAGCGCAGGTACACTCAGTACCAGAAAGATATGAAAGAAAATGGAGAGAGCTCTTCATTGGTCTAGATAGAAGGAAAGAAGACTCCAAAGTCAGACCATACTCCAAAGACAACTCTACAAAGCAAGGTGGGTTGCAGCAGAGAACAGTTGGCCAAGGTTCATTATGAACTAAAAACTCAGACGTCAAACCAGGTGTAGACACCCCATTTTTGACCGACTTTAAGACTCAGACGTCACCGATTGAGCGCTCGGTGATGTTGCATATTGTGCTCGTTCAGAAGTCTTAGAGTCGCGGCCGTGTGCCCTGCCTCCGGACTTCCGAACTCTCTTCTGTGCCTTGCCTCGGTTTGCGAACCAGACTCGGTTTTCTCTGTTTTCTTTCCTGAGGGGGGAGAGAGGTCCCGTAGACTATCTCTCAATGGCCGTGGGCTACATTTCGTGCCAGTAGGCCATTTTGCCCATTTCGGAGCCCAGTCCCCGGTTTTCGGAGCCGTCAGGCCGTGTGCTTCGGTTCGGGACCACCCAACCATCTTCGATTCCTCCGGTTTTTGGCATGCATCTCATTTACTCCCTAACGAGGGACACTGGGGTCTTAGATACCCACTTCGTGGCCAGACACCACTTTCGGTGCTTAACGGCCGGTTTTCGGGATCCCGAACTGCGTGTTTTGGCCCCCGAGCATTCGTTTTGCATCGATTTTTGTTCATTTTTGGCAGGTACCTCTGTTTTATCATAAGGAAGATCACTGAAGGGTGGGAGGACAGTAATTGTCTCAAACAACCAGTTATGCTCCTCCGGCGCCTCCCGGCGCCCGTTTTTCTCACTTCCGGGCTAATGTTGAACACCCTAGGGCCATTTTCTTCGAGCCAAAACCACATATTTGTGTTGTACACACATGGGAGGACCCTAAAAAATGGTGCTCGGCCAGTAATTCTTCCTTTCATTTTGGGACCTCTCCTAGAGGTGGCTTGTTGTCTCTCCTGCTTCAGAGTTGTCAATTTCCAACCACAGGGCCTTGTTGTACACACATGGGAGGACACTACCCTTTGGTGCTCGGCCAGCAATTTTCACTTCCCATTTTTGCCCTTGGCCGGCCGGCCACCTCCAGCAAAAGCAGCTAGCCGGCCTGCATCCTCACTCTGTGTTCATTACAGCTGTATGGCTGTTTCTTCAAAATATCTGGGCATCCGGGGGATATTTTGGGAGGGAAAGCTTGGGTGCATTTCCCTCCTCTTTTACACCCCCTTCTTGGCCTTTATAAGTGGCTGGCCAACTCCTTCATTAGGGTTACAAAAACTTCCTAGAAGAGCTCCTAAGCATTTGCCTACATCTCCCTATCCAAAAACCTCCAAAAACTTCAAGTGTTAGCCTCATTTGTTCATCAACACCAAGCCTCACCATCACCACTTCCATTCCAGCAGCAAAGAAAGGTTTTTCAAAGGCTAAGAAGCAACAAATTCAAGCCAAAAAGCAACAAAAGTCTTGTCTTCAAGGGTGAGTACTCTTTTACCCTTTTTGAGCTTATTCTTGCTTCATTTTTCTACCCTATTTGCTTGAGGTTTTGGGCTCCGACCCTAACTGAGTTTAGGCTTATTTTGAGCCCCTCTACAACATTTTAGAAGGGCTCAACCTTGTTTGGAGCTTCTACATACCACTTGCTTCAATATCCATCATATTTACCGTAAACTTGCATGCTATTTTTAGCCCATGTACATTTGTTTTTGGAGCATGCCATAAACTGTGATTGAGCTTATTTTGATCTCCTCTACAACATTGTAGAAGGGCTTAACCTTTTTTGGTGCTTCCATGCATGACCTCTCTTTATAAGCCCCTATTTGGTCCGTATTTTGCATGCTATTTCTAGCCGATGAGTGATCTGTTTTCGAGCAAAATATAAACTGTGAGTGGGCCTATTTTGAGCCCCTATTCAACATTGAAGAAGGGCTCAACCCTGTTTGGCCTTTCTATCATGCACTTGCTTCATAATCTCTCACATTTACCGTAAATTTGCATGATTTTTTTGGCCTACACGTGATCTGTTTTGGAGCATGTCATGAACTGTGAGTAGGCTTATTTTGAATCCCTCTACAACATTGTAGAAGGGATCAACCTTGTTGGGGGTCTCCATGTTGTGCTTGTCTTTATATCCCTCTTTGGCTCCCATTCTTGCATGCTTTGTTAGCCTATTTTACTTCTGTTTTTGGGCCATCCTCAGAACTGAAATGGGTCATGTTTTGACCCCCTGGAAATATTTCATTAAGGGTTTTAGGCTGCTTGGTGAATGCTTGGTATACCTCTCTTTATAGCCCTCTTTTGGCTCATATTTTGCATGCTATTTTGAGCATATCTACATACTGTTTTGGGGGTTTTCATAAGCTGTAAATGTTCATATTTTTGGTCCCTCTTCAGTGTTGTAGAACTGTATTTTTCAGTTTGAGCATTGAATATACCACTTACTTCATTATTTCCCCTTTTTCCCCCATTTTTGCATGCTATTTTTTCCCCATCTATGATTGTTGTTTGGCCATGCTTTGTACTGAAAAAATTCTAGTTTAGGGACTGCCTAGCATCTGTCTTTACACTTCATGTCCATATTGTGCATGTTTGGCATAGCTGCAAGTCATTTCGGGTACTCAGCATAACATTTCGGACATCGGGTGTAATTTTGCTATGATTCGGAGGCTGTTTTGCATCATTTTGGAAGCTAAAATTTGCATGTTCCATATTCCATATGCCATGTCTCATTTTGCATGTCATTCCATGCCTTCGGGCCATTTCTCGGTTTGCGTGCCCACAGGCACGCATTTAGAGACATCTCATTTTCATCCGACGGCATCCTATGTGAGTCTGGCTGAGGCTCACTCATGTTAGTGTAAGTCCATTTTGCATTCTTTATGTCATTTTAGCATCATTGCATTCCGTATGCCATTGCCTCGGTTTGCGTGCCCGTATGCACGCATTTCGAGGCACTTCATTTTTATCCGACGGCCTCTTATGTGAGTGTGGCCGAGGTCCACTCATGTCAGTGTAAGTTCACTTTGCATTCTGTATGCCATTTTAGTCTCATTGCATCGCGTATGTCATTTCCTCGGTTTGCGTGCCCGTGGGCACGCATTTCGAGACATCTCATTTTAGTCTCATTGTACATCATATTTCAGGCCATCTCATGCCTTTGCGTCATTGCCTCATTTTGCGTGCCCTTGTGCACGCATTTCGAGGCACTTCATTTTCATCTCATCGGCTTCTTATGTGAGAGTGACTGAGGCTCTCTCATGTTAGTGTAAGTCCAATTTGCATCACGTATGCCATTTCATGCCTTAGGATCATTGCCTCGGTTTGCGTGCCCGCGTGCACGCATTTCGAGGCATCTTATTTTCATAGCATTGTGCAGGCTAAATTATATATTAGATCGCATTCATGCCTATTTGCATTGCATTCATACATTTCCTCGATTTGCGTGCCCGTGTGCACGCATTTCGAGGCATTCTCATTTTCATCCGCATTGTGTATTAGGTTGTATCTTAGTTGCATTTCATGCATATCATGCATATTGCACGGGAAACGAGGCACATTTCGCACCCTGAGTGACGGAACGAGTCTCAATTCCCAAGTCACCGACACTCCGGATTACCCATGATGGAGTTAGATTTTGTTGTAGCATTCATATGCATTCATTCCATATTGAGTTGTGCATTTCGGTTCCTCGGTCATCATGCATCGAGATGCGTGATTGGTGGCACGAGGATCGAGGCATGCATATATTTGTGAAATACATTGCTGTGCCCCTTTCCTGCTCTCTGTTACAGCAAAATGAAGAATCAGCAACTTTTCGGAGTCTGGCACGCATTTCGAGAAACATTGCAAAACAGAGGCTAATTGGGGCATCGCCGTGGATTTCCGCGCAAAGGCATCCGGGCATGCATCATTTCATCATCCGGAGCAGAAGCAAGGCAGTCCCTGGCTTGCATGCCAGTTTTACAGCTTTTCTTAGTTAATCTGTTAATTAATTAGGAATTTGTATTATTTGGAATTTGTAATATTTTGGACTGTATTATTCTTTCATTCGGGACTGTATTATTATTTATTCGGACCCTCTGCGCGAGGGCATAACTGTAATAAGTGTGGGTGAGTGTGATGTATGTCTTCCAACCCCACGTCTTTCTTCCCTTTTATTTATCTGCTTATGATGGTTAGATATAGGACATATTTCAATTAGCATACAGTATGACAGCATGTTTGCATCATTCATCTGTTTTGCACGCACCGGGCTCGGCGCATCATACAAACTGCATTTGTATTTCAATTCCAAGTTGAACACGTGTTAGTTGTAGCATTCCATATGCCATATTTAGAATAGCCGAGCCTGCTATAGTTGCATTTTGCATGTGTTGCATTAGGCAATTCTGTGTATTTAGGATCATGCATAGATTTCTAATCGGTTTCTGTTTTGGCTTAGAGTACTCGGTAAGTTTTATGCTTTAGCATCCTTGCATGTGTGTGAGTGTTGCCATGAACAGCATGCTTGCCATGAGGCTATTTGCTTATATGATATAACTGCCTGAATGCCTGTGGGTGGAGGTTGTGTTACCTGAATTGGGATAATTCATCAAATGTTTGTTTTAAGCCCACTAGATTGTGGCAAAATCATGTTTTCTAAGCCCACCCGAGGGTGGCAAAATCTGCATCTTAAGCCTACCTGCGGGTAGCAAACCATCTTTCAAAAACAAACATGAAATGTTTTGTTCCAATTCAGGCGACTCAGTCTATACTTGTATGCTGTGCGCATCACGTAGTAACCTAGGCTAATAACCGGAATAAGAACTCACAATGTTTTCAAAATAAGATACCATGGTTAGTAGAGGCCGGTCTTTGACCGGGCGAGCAGGGGTGCTCACGAAGTGACCTTCCCCAATCGTACCCAAGTTCCCGAGCCGAGGCAACTTTGGTGATGACGGACACGTGGCCTTTGGCACCGAGTCAGGGTTTCCTAAATTTCCCCATTTAAAAAATATTTAGGTGGCGACTCTGTATCTGGCAAAGCAGTCCATGTTTGGCACTTCTTTAAAAAAAAATCTGTTTTCAAGACGATTTGCCGGATTTGGACTCTTTGGTTCAAGATTTAGAACCGTGGCACAAATCGAGTCCGAACTGTAGCGAGGTCCCTCGCGGACTTGTTACAGTTTCTGGCGACTCTGCTGGGGATTTAGAGAACTTGACTCGAACTCATGATATCTGGTTTTGACTACACTTGTGTGTTTCTTTGCATTGCATTTGCATTGGTGCGCCTAGGACACCGTGTTTGCCATATGCCATTCCCGAATGATTTGCCGGAGGCTTGTCTTGTCAAGGCATGACCATAAGGCTGATCGGCTCTGGGCTCTGACAGCATGGGAACACAAACCCCGGTTTTACCGGGGCACCCTTTTTGACCATTCGACCTAGTGCATATTCGGATCCATAGTGACCATTCCAAACTAGGACAGGTTGCTTACCCGTTTATAGGTTGTTTGAAGCCGCTGTGTGCGTAGTGAAGCCCTAGCTCTTGACAAAATAGGATAGGGAAACCCTACCCCAACATAGGGGTGTTTTGGCTCTCACTTATCTGTTATGTGCTTGTTAGAGTGCGTCTCTACAGGGAATGCATGTATCAGTTTATGAGTCACATCAGGCCTGCGGGCATCAGTTTTTGAGATTGGGCATCAGGCCTGCGGGCATCAGCCAGTCATTTGAGAATCAGTTGTCTGCGGATATCAGATTCAGTTTTGGGAAACAGTGATACAGGGACAGTAATCAGTGATTGAGGACAGTGTATACCCAGCTTATCAACCGTGTGTTGTATGCCCGACTGTGTGTTGTGTATTTAATTTAAGCTGTTATGCTGTCTGTTTTTCTGGTTATTTATTTCCTTTTCGCTTTATTTATCTTTTTGCTAGGGCAGGTTTGTAGCACAATTGCTTCCGAACCAGTAGATATACCCCAAGCACTTTGGACACGAGGTCGCCGACTTATTCGATCCGAGGATCTGATTGACGGACATCCAGTGTTCCACTCATTACCCCCAGTTGTTAGGAGAAGGCCGAGAAGGCGCAGTCCGTCTGAGCAGAGATCATCAGGGCAGAGGCCTACCCTAGCAGCGAACAATCCGACTGAGGTTGTTATTTCCGCTATAGAGATACACTTACCAGTTATTCAGATGGATCCGCCGAATACATCAGGGATGGAGGCGATGATGCGCCAAATGCAAGAGAGCATGAGACAGATGCAAGAGGATGCCATCCGCCAAACGAAATTTTCTAAGCAACAGGCTACAATTATGGCCCAACAGGCTGAGCTTATTACCAGGCTCCAGCAGCAAACCGGAACATCAACCTCACACCCAGCTCCTCCTCCACCCGGAGCTCCGTTACCCGAGCAGGCATCCACTGGTCAGAATGTCCTGCCAAATCCTCAGAATACCCCCCTGAACACCCAGAACACCCTACCCAATGTCCAGAACACCCAAGAGGACACAGGCCATCCAACGGGGTTGGCTCCGCCCCCGCTTCTGCCTCAACTGTCCAAGACTCATACACCTGCCAACCATCCGGACTCTCCTTTCGAGTTCGAGATAGACCATACAGCTCTGAAATTGAGCAAATTGGAGAAGCTTTTTAAGAAGTCTCAGGGGGTGAAGGCCATCCCAGACATCGAAGATGGATACACCGACGTGGCCGTAACATTGCCAGACAGATTCAAAATGCCACAAATTGACCGTTTCGACGGATTCGGAGACCCCATGGTCCATCTTCGGCTATTCTCAGACATCCTGCGGCCAATGGGCCTAACCCGACCACAAAAGCTTTCCCTGTTTGGCCGAACTTTGTCGGGTGTGGCAGCCATTTGGTATGCGAAGTTAGAAGACGAGGTAAAGAGAAACTGGGATGAGATGGCTGAGGCCTTCGTTGCACAGTACTCGTACAATACACAGATCAAGATTACAACTCGTGATCTCGAAACGACGAGGCAAGAGGCCAAGGAGACTTTCTCAGACTTCGTAACTCGATGGAGGGCAAAGGCATCGATGATGACCTTGAGGCCTACAGACAAAGATCAAATTAGGATGATTGTGCGCAATCTCCAACCAAAACTCATGCAGAAGATGATTGTACTCCCCTTTTCCACCTTCTCAGACTTACACGAGATGGGGGTACAGATCGAGGATGCGATGAAGCAAGGTCTGATTGACCAGGACCGGGAGCAACCCCGGAGGACATTTAACCGCAATAACAATGCAGGCCCGAGCGGCGCTGCAAACACAAGGACTTCGGAGGTCAGTATGGTCACCACCAATCCCCCGCCCCAGCCAAGGCCCATGGCGGCCACCCCCTTTTCCAATACATCCGGGAGCAGTACCCAAGCCCCGAGATTCCAGCCCAGAGGCCAAAGAACCTTTACTCCACTATACATGCCTTTGTCCAAGGTTCTGGGGGTCTTGATTAGAAAGGGGACATCTAAAACCCCTGGAGCCGAGGCCGCCACCAAATCCACTCCCCCCCTCTCACAACCCAGCCAAATACTGTGCCTACCACCAGCAGCATGGTCATGATACCGACCATTGTTTCAGGCTGCGTCACGAGGTTCAGGACCTCATCGACAAAAATATTATTTTACCTCCAGATAGACCTAACGTCACAACCAACCCACTCCCTACCCATAACCAAGATCCACCACCCAAAAGAGTCAACTTCATCCAAACTGGGGTCGTATCCTATGATCCTAGTATCTATATTACTCCCTCTCACCTACCCAAGCCGGAGGTGATCCTTCCTGATTGCACCGATTCCTTGTGCATGATGGACATCTTCACAACCTAATCCGAGTCAAAGGTGGTGACCACTGAAGATGGAACAAGGCAGGTTTCAGAGGAGAACAGAGTTGTTGAATCTGGGGTCAAGCGGTCTGGGAATTACGCTGGGGGAGCCTATGATCCAAGCGAATACATTTTATCAGTGGGCCAGTCTGAGCTGAGTGTGGGATTGCCAGAAAAAGCGGAACTATGCATGATTCAGGGGGACGGACTTGAACAGGGGGCAGATGATCTAGCAACAGTGGAGGAGGACTTCGCCAACCTCCAGTTCTTCAACGACCAAGAATCAGGAGATGCAACAATCAACTGGTTTGAATATGAGGAGTCGGCGGAGGCCATCGGCTGGTTAGATGATCAGCCTGATATTGTGGAGTTTCAGCCAGAGCAGAGCCCGGCAGGGGCGATGGTATCAACTGTGGCCGGAAGGGCCGAGAATCAGAATGGATTGCCGGAGAGCGCCGGTACAAAGAATTCCGCTCGGGACTTAAGCATTATGGATGTAAAGACAATGGAACAACAAACTGCAGCAACGCAGACAGAACAGGAGAAATTTTGGGATTCCGAGAGAATCAGAAAGGCAAAAGCCCATGAAGTGGCTGAGAGTGCTGTGGGCACGAGAATAGACAATGCTGTGAGCATATGGGATGAAGGTACTGAGAGTACACATCTGCCAGAACCAGACAGGTGTCTTCTGGATGCTAACGGGATGTGGTGGGAAGACAACGACTTATGTCTTGCCCACACAGACGAAGATTGGGGAGTAAATCAACCAGACAATACCTGGTACCTCGATGAGGTAAACCACATGACCAGGAGTGGGCGGTACTTCAAGCCCCCGCACCTAGACCAACCAGAAGCATCTGGTAAAGACAAGGAAGCTGAGAAACAGAGAGAGAAACAGATTGAAGAAGAAGCTGTGCTGAAGCAGTTGAAGAAGATACAAGCAGACATCTCCATCTGGGGACTGCTTATGGCTTCACGGGTACACAGGCAGGCTGTCCTATCTGCCATGGACAAGGCCAAACTCTTAATCGATACTACACCAGAGCAACTGGTCGGGCTGGTTTTTCCGGGAGGAGGTTCCCCGGCTTTAACCTTTTTAGACAAGGAACTGCCGCCTGAGGGCGTGAATCATAACAAACCTCTCTACATCTCCGTGGAATGTAGAGACAAGTGGATACCGGTGGTACTTGTTGATACCGGGTCTGCTATCAATGTCTGCCCAGCCAGAACAGCGTATGCAATCGGGTTGAAGCCCGCGGACTTCATCTCGACAACTCAGGTGATCAAAGCATACGATAATACCAGCAGGGAAGTGATGAGGACCATCAAGATTCAGACGAAGGTTGGACCTGGACAACACGAGATAGATTTCCATGTCTTAGAGGTTCCCGTAACTTTCAACCTGTTTCTGGGGCGACCATGGTTGCATCAGGTGAAGGCCGTCTCGTCCACTCTGCATCAGATGGTGAAATACCCCTATGGAAAGGGAGTAGCCATTGTGTTCGGGAATTCATCGATCCATCCCCCTCCGGAGGTGTCTACACCAGTCCTAGAAATAGAGCACGGCATGGAGGACGTGTTTATATCAGGATTTACTCTGGCCGAGGCCCGGGTTGTGCAAAACATTATGGCTGTGAATGAAGGTATGTACGTCAGTGCTCAATCCGTCTACCTCATGAACAAGCTACAACACATCCCCTGGATGGGATTAGGAAAGAGCGGCAGGAAAGGCATCGCAACATTGGCCGAAGTGCCACACAATCCGCATACCTTTGGACTGGGTTATTTGCCCACCAAAGAAGACTGGATCAGGAAGGGAAAGGAAATGGCCGGAAGGGCCAGAGCAAAGCAGGCTGGGAAGCCATTTGACTTGATGCATAGGCCCATTCAGGGCACCCTGAACGGACGCTTCGTCCGGGAGGGGGAGGATTTTCCATTTTGCGGCTTCCCAGAGCCGTGGATAAACGCGGAGAAGAAGCGCGTGCCCGGTTTTGAGATCTTTTTTGACCTGCAACTACCCGGGGATGATGTTGCCACAGAGCAGACAGACCCATTAGCTAAGGTTGAGCGGAATAAGGCAGTGGTTCCTGAGGGCACATAATTTGAAATGGGGGTAGCGCTGGCATGTCTACTCTCTGATCCTCCGATCGACCATAAGTGCTTGGGGGATAACTCCGAGGTTTCCATGATTGGAGATGAAACGGCTGCGAGCCGACCAGCAGCTATCTTGGATGCATCTATCGCACCCTCTCTCACTTGGCAGTACGAGGAGGGATTTTTGTCCAGCAGCACCGGGTCAGGTAGTGAGCCGGAATCTGATTCCACCGAGTCTTGTGAGTTGGAATCAGGTTCCAGCTCGACTGAGTCTGAGTCTGGTACTCCTGGGGATGTTAACCCGGATGCCACAGTCCTGTCTAGGTCGTCTTTTTCCTTTTCATTTGAGTCTGTTGTAACCGATGAATTGGATGATCTGGCAATGCCTAATGAGAATGAACTATCTGTGGTTTCCGAGTACTTTTCTGTGCCCTTAATTTATTGCATTAATTCAGACTTTCAAAATTTTGATGAAAACGAAGAGGACGAAGTTCCTCCGGTTTTACAACGTTTAATTGAGCAAGAGCAAGAGAGATTTGTTAAACCATTAATGGATGAAATCATTACCGTGAACATTGGTACTGAGGAAGACCCGCGGCTGGTCCAGATCGGGTCCACGTTGTCTTCGGAGGAACGCGAGCGCTTAGTCGCTTTATTAAAAGATTTCAAAGATGTTTTCGCGTGGTCCTACGAAGACATGCCTGGAATTGATCCTGAGATTGTACAGCATCGGATCCCCCTTGACCCCGAGGCTCGACCTGTCAAACAGAAACTCAGAAGGATCCGCCCGGACTGGGCCCTCAAGATTAAGGAAGAGGTCACCAAGCAAATCGACGCAGGCTTCCTGCTGGTATCTGAGTATCCAACTTGGTTGGCCAACATTGTTCCGGTGCCGAAGAAGGACGGCAGGATCCGGGTGTGTGTGGACTTCAGGGATTTGAACAGAGCTAGTCCGAAGGACGACTTCCCCTTACCGCACATCGATGAGTTGGTAGATTTCACGGCAGGGCATGCATTGCTCTCATTTATGGATGGCTTCTCAGGATACAACCAGATAGTGATGGCACCAGAAGACAGGGAAAAGACTGCATTCACCACCCCGTGGGGGACATACTGCTACAGGGTAATGCCGTTTGGGTTGAAGAACGCTGGGGCTACTTATCAACGGGCCGCGACCACAATATTACATGACATGATCCACAAAGAGGTTGAGGTGTATGTGGACGACATGATTGTCAAGTCCAAAGATAGAGAGGGCCACTACACCGCCTTGCATAAGTTTTTCCAAAGGATCAGGGAATTCCGGTTGCGACTGAACCCTCAAAAATGTACATTTGGTGTTACAGCGGGAAAAATGCTAGGGTTTCTGATTACGCAAAGAGGCATCGAAGTCGACCCTTCCAAAATCAAGGCCATCCTAGAAATGCCCCCACCAAGGACTGAAAAGGAGGTGCGAGGCTTTCTGGGTAAAGTGCAATTCATAAGACGGTTTATTTCAAAACTAATCTTGACTTGTGAACCACTTTTTGGCCTCCTCAAGAAAGGAAAGAAGTTTCAATGGGACGGCCGATGTCAAGCAGCGTTTGAGCAGATTAAAGAGTATCTACAGAACCCGCCCGTGTTGTCACCACCAGAACCAAGGAAACCGTTGATTTTGTACCTATCAGTGACTGAGACCACAATGGGCTGTATGCTCGCACAAGAGTCTGAAGACAGGGTGGAGAGAGCCATCTACTATCTGAGCAAGAAGATGCTGGAGTATGAGACCCGATATACACCGCTGGAAAAGGCTTGCCTAGCTCTGGTATGGGCTACCAGGAAGCTGCGGCACTACCTGTTAGCTCACTCTGTAATGTTGGTTTCACGACTTGATCCCATCAAATATCTTTTCGAGAAACCGGCGCTTACGGGTAGGCTAGCTCGTTGGTTGTTTTTGCTCTCCGAATTTGATCTTACGTACGTGACACGCAAGTCAATAAAAGGAAGAGCAGTGGCAGAGTTCCTTGCCGACCACCCAGTTGAGGGGGATGAAGCAGTTGAATATTTGTTCCCGGATGAATCAATTTTGCATATCGACGAAGAAACTTGGACGATGTACTTTGACGGAGCATCAAATCAACATGGGTATGGGATAGGCGTGTTGCTGATAGCACCCGACAATTCCCGTATCCCTCTAGCCTTCAAACTCCGATTCAAAGTCTCGAACAATGAAGCAGAATACGAGGCGTGCGTTGCTGGCTTAGAAGCAGCCCTGGAATTAGGGGCAAGACGGCTGGACGTCATTGGGGACTTGAACCTCGTTGTGTCTCAAGCTAAAGGAGACTGGAAAGTAAAAGAGGAAAAGATGATGATGTATCACCAAACCTTGGATTTGCTAATTCCTCGGTTTGAGAAGCTAAGTTTTACTCATCTACTTAGAGAGAACAACAGGTTCGCAGATTCTTTAGCAACTCTATCATCCATGATAGACATCCCATGTGGAGTCCGGATGCGTCCAGTCATCATCGACCAGAAATTTGCACCAGCTTATGAGTCGATTGCAGCCATAGGTGAAGTCCAGGACGAACACCCTTGGTATTACGACATTTGGAATTTCTTGGAGAAGGAAGCATACCCGCCAGGGGTAAACGCCAAGGACAAAAGGGCAATAAGAAGATTGGCCGTTCAGTTCATCATCTGTGGGGGTAAGCTGTATAGAAGAGGTCATCTGGGAATGCATAAACTGTGTGTTGATGCCGAAGAGTCAAAGAGTCTAATGGAAGCCATCCATGGAGGGGAATGTGGAGCACATATGAATGGGGTAATGCTAGCACGGAAGATTCTCAGACAAGGTTACTACTGGTCCACCATGGAGGAAGATTGTATTGGTTTTGTTCGGCGATGCCACAAATGTCAGATCCATGCAAATCGCATGAACATCCCGACATCAAAGCTGTACAACATGACTTCGCCATGGCCATTTTCAGTCTGGGGAATTGATGTGATCGGAGCTGTCATGCCAAAGGGGTCGAATGGGCATGAGTTCATCTTGGTAGCGATAGATTATTTCACGAAGTGGGTTGAGGCCCAATCTTACGCGGTGTTGAAGGCTTCGCATGTTGCAAAGTTTATCATAAACAACATCATCTGTCGCTACGGAGTCCCAAACGAAATAATTTCCGATAACGGTTCCCACTTCAAGAAGGAAGTGATAGACTTGTTGGAGAAATACAATGTGGCTTTTCATAAGTCGTCTACATACCGGCCGCAGACTAATGGAGCGGTTGAGGCCGCCAACAAGAATATCAAGCGCATACTACAGAAGATGGTGGAAACCTACCGGGACTGGCCAGATAAGCTGCCGTTTGCTCTGTGGGGCTACCGAACTTCAATCAGAAATTCAACTGGGGCGACTCCGTATTCATTGGTTTATGGGATGGAGGCCGTTCTACCTATTGAGATTGAGGTTCCATCATTACGAGTGTTGGCTGAATGCCAGATAGCCGAGGCAGATTGGCAGCAGAACAGATTTGAGGAACTCATGCTCTTTGATGAAAGAAGACTGAAAGCACTGTACCACATTCAAGGCTATCAACGAAGAATTGCCCGGGCTTTTAACAAGAAGGTTAAGTCCAGGAATTTGAAGGAAGGAGATTTGGTACTCAAGGACAACCGAGCTCCCATCCACGACCCTAGGGGCAAGTTCAGACCTAATTGGACTGGTCCCTACATCATTAAGTCTATCTGGTCAGGTGGAGCTGTGGTTCTGATGGATCTGGATGGCTTAGAGTTTTCCCAACCGATCAACATGGACAAGTTGAAGAAATACTACCCTTGAGAGGCTCGCTAGGCCGAAAACCCGAAAGGGCGACCTAGGCAAAACTCAGAGCACAAAAAATTTGAAAATATAAAAACTGAGCTCGCAAGGTTGAAAACCCGCAAAGGGCGGCCTTGGCAAAAGTTAGAGCGCAAAAGGAGAGTAAAAATACCCGAGCGAACCTAAGCCTGAACTACGTAAGGCTTGATTCCCATCTATGGGATACGTAGGCAGCTTCGTCCTGAAGTTCAGCCATAAACATTTTTCCCGATCAACTTTGTCCATTTTGATCATCTCAGTCATCCTTATCCATCAGCATTCATCGTAATCTCCGGTGCAGTGCTATTCAGACTAGGGGCAACTTTCCGTTGCCAAGAGGTGCTGTGGTGCTATTCAGACTAGGGGCAACTTTCCAGTTGCTAGGATCCGGAGTTGTGCATCTCAGTGACAGATCTCAGGCGTGTCCAGTTCTGATCCTTATCGAAAATAGTTTTGAAAAGTTTTAATAAAAGTTGACTTCGTTCAAATTAATCTTTTCACAACTAAGACCATTTTTGGACCAAAAGCGGAAAATTTTCAGTACCACAACCTTCAATTTCATTGATTTCAAAACAGAGTTCTCCTGCTCTTGCATACAATTGAAGTTGCTTTTTATTACATTCATAACGAAAACTTGAAAGTACTAATAAAGCAATAAACCTGGGGCATAGTCAAGTCAGGTGTCCCTGCGCCCCCTCCCAGAGCTGGTTGAAGCTTCCAATCTCGACCTAGGCCCAGTCTGTGCCTCCTCATTGAGCCAATCCCAGCACTCGTCAGACAAAGCATAACTAAAGGTAGGGGCGGGGGCCAGGAGCTCTCTAATTCTCCACGCTGCGGCCTGCCGAGCCAACTGTGCACCTCGAACCGGAAATGTAGCCGGGTACTCAATCCCCTCCGGAGGGCAAGTCTGATCATGGCCGAACTGGCGCAATATACGGAACGGAAAGTAGAATACACAGTGGGTCAAGCCAATCAATCGAATCCCGACCTGCCGGGACATACTGTAGCTCATTCCCGGGAGATTGAGCCAAGGGCAGCGCCAGGCAATGCGATCTGCTGACAAGTTGCACATCCATTCAAACCACCATCCCTCATCAAGGGCGTCGACCAGGCGTTGTCGAAAGAAGTAGCCGCGGGCTGAGTAAGCAGGGCAAGAGTCCACAACTTGCAGTTTGTCCATCAACCATATCTGGGGAGAGATAAAAAAATGAGAGAATAAAGAATAGAGAGATGTGCGATGAGAAAAAAGTAAGATGAGGGTCCTGTGAGAAAAACTGAGCCTGAGGGCCGAGTGATGTGAGCAAATATATATGTGAGATCGGGTGGGAAACATTACCTGTAGTAGTAGTGGACTCCCTGCAAATCTGGTTGTCTCCCGACGGTAGAAGGCATCCAGGCCCATCAGTGTCTCGGCCAATGTCATGGCGATGCAACTCTTTCCCTCTTTCAAGCCTTGAGCAACTTCAATCAGACGGACGCTGGATCCTCCAAAGCTTGAGGCAAACAGAAAATGAGATAACATGCACAAACAGAGAGCATGTTGTCGGAAGCCTTGCCAATGATGGTCGCTGCGGTCACCAGCATCGGAGAATCGGTAGACCAAACTCGGGATCTCCAACATTCCGTTACAAATCAGGGACCGAGCGTCATGCGCGGAGAGCCCGCACATCCGCCCTAAGTATTGAGCATAGCCAAAGTTGAGTTGGGGTAAGAGTTCCTCGCCGCGCTCGGATTCCAGCAAAACTTGAAAATCTTCAAAAGTGGGACATACCTCTTGACCGCCGAAGCTGAAAACGTGCGTCACCGGGTTCCAAAACTTTGCCGCGGCATGGAGGAAAGGAAGGTGCAGTGGAGTGCGGCTCAGCGGGAATAGTGCATTTAAGCCGAAACCCCGGAAGTTCAACTTTTCCGAGCCGTCTAGAGAAGAGATCCAAGATGTGAGATTTTCTGCGAGAAATGCCTCCATTTTTGTGAGAAACGGTGATGAAATGAATAAGTTCCAAGGTTGGGGCTTTTATAGGGGGGTAAAACACTATTCAAAGGACACGTGTCAAAATTCTGGGGGTTGTGGGAGAGGTGGCCGGCCGGCCATCTATTCTAGTAGGCCGGCCACCCTCTAGTCTCCAGATGCAAAAAATGTTCGGCCCCGCATTGGTCCTGTTTTACCCTCCGGAAGGAAATTTGAGGCATCTCGATGCATCGGGAATGTCAAAGGCCTCCATTTCTCTCAGTTTCGGATTCGTTTTGTCACCCAGATCATCTGAATGTACGCTTTGTTTTGCCCATCGAGTTGTTGTTTTGCTTATCGAGTTGTCGTTTTGTTTATCGAGTTGTAAGTTTTGTCGAGCTGTCACATTTGGTGTTTTGAGTTGTTACTCTTTTGTTTACGCAATTTTGTTAAGTCTTGTTTATCGAGTCGTTAACATTGTTGTATTTTGCTTATCGAGTTGTAAACTTGTTAAGATCTTGTCTTTTCTTAACGAGTTGAGTTGTTTGTTTTGTTGTGTCGACTCATTACCTGACCTGGTAAATACACAAGGCACATTTTCATTCAATTCCATTTTGTGCAAAACGACGCGATGTGATGCTAAGAGTTTCAAATACAAGCACATTTTCAAAAGCTGTTTCATTCCATCATGTTTTACAACAAATAAAGGTACGAGTTTTACAGGAAATAAAACTGCCTAACAATATGCAAAGTGCTATAAACTACTAGCAAAAAGTAAAATAAAGCAAGAAATAGCGTCAATGTCCTCGGGAACGGGAATGAGGGGGCCCTCTCATCCTCTTCTACTGGATAACCTCTGCACCATCATCACCATCTGGGTCAGAGCTATCATCCTCCGGATCCCCCTCAGCCTGGTCTCCACTCCCGGAACCAAGACCAGAGCCTCCCTCCTCAGCAGATGTCTCTGACTCACGGTCTGCGACCTCCTCTTCCTCCTCCTCAATAATGGGTGCCCTGCGTCTGCGAGACGACCCCGCTCCTCGAGCTCCTTGAAAAGGCCTAGATGGCCCAGCTCCCCGAAAAGGCCCAGATGGCCCAGTACCTCGACCTCGAACAGGCCCAGTACCTCGACTTCCCTGAGAAGGCCCGGGTGGCCTGGCCTGCGACGATGCATATACAGGAGGCATCTGAAAATGAAGAGTTCAATACATCAGTTTAAATATGAAAAGCAGATTCAAGTACAGTATACGAGTGGGGTGTGTGTCAGATGTGCTGAGTGGGGTGTGTGTCAGATGTGCTCTATACAGCCTATCAATACAGCAGAGCGTTCAAAACCAGTATGTCATCAGGAGTATGCTGAATACAGGAAAGATGGACAATACCTGCACGCCCATAATGGCCAGCTGTGCCTCCCTCCGTAGGATCATGCCCTCGAATGTGGCTAGCATCCCAAGTAGCTCATCCGTGTACTCAACTGGAGGCTGCAAATACAAATGCAAAACTATCAGTAAAGGGATGAACGTCCAAATATCTAACTGATGAATCGAAGCTGAAAAACATACCGGGGGTGAATCAGGATCTCTGACATATCCGTGGTCAGGAAGAGGAGGCTTTAGCGGGACCTGGTAAGGAGCCCCGAATCGCCAACTCGTCAACTCGGTCGGCATGTTTGGCCACCCAGGATGATAAAGAGACGGAGGGATCGGAGGAATCGAACTACCTCTCCCCCTAGACACACTAGCTCTGCTAGAGGAGGGGATATCCGTGGCATGAGCCCGACTCGACGATGGTACATCAGTAGACCTCCGTGACGGAGCACGCACTCCCGTCAAGGGGGGCATCAGATATATGCGACGATAGGTGGCGTAGCCCCCCTCCATGAGATGTAACAAAGCATCGGTGCCCTGCATGTCATTAATGACCTCCTGGGCAGAGAGTCTATCGGCAGTCCGCATAGTGGCTGGAGGTACAGCAGGAGGGTCCTGAGAATCGTACCCCCACACCTGACGCAGAAAGCGTTCCCCCAGGAACCATGCCCTACCAACAGGTCCTTCGAGTAGGAACCTATACTGGGAATTGCTCGACTCTCCGGGATACTGATGTCGGAGACCATCACCTAAGACCGCCCAGGGCTGCCAAGTAATCTGCGGATAACCAGTGCACAGATCCATCAGAAATCAGGAACATACAGGGCAGGTCAAAGATGAAAATAAAAGGGACTGAGGGTTCTGAAATACCTCTGTCGCCCGCACAGTATCGAAATACTGTCGCAGGTAGAAGAGAGTCTCTCGAGGTCTCGGTCGGTGCTCGCCCTCGAATACCAGTGAAAACGGAGTCATAATGAGTCCTGCCACCTCCATCTCCGGGGCTAGTGTGGGAAAGTATACGTACACCCATAACTGAGAAAAACAGTACAGAATGTGAATACAAAGTGTTAAGGGCAGAATATAGGATGTAAAGCGCGCCGTGTGTGTGCAATGAACAAGTAATGAGGAGCAAAAATGTAAATCAAGAAGACAGAACGTACCTCCCAGGCTCGCCAATAGCCGCCGAGTAAGTCTCCCCGCCCGCGAGAGGCTGCACTCATGTAACAATAGAGGGTAGCCAGGCCAGCGCCACCCCAGTCGTAACGACTGACCTGTGATAGGTCCACTAGGGCACTCAGAAGATACAACCCAACAGTGTTCCCCCTATCGGCAAACAGAGTGGTGCCAAAGAGGAACATAAGGAAGCCACGGGCGTACTGCTCGACCTCCCCAGGAGACTCAGGCTCCATCTCCGGCCTCCGGAAATGGGAAGAGAACCAAGTGTACCGGACTCTCCCGGAAACTCTGTCTACAGGTGAACGGGCCCCCAACAGATGTAACCATGCGGCCTTCCACTCTCCCATATCCTCGTCATAAGGAATGGGCCAACCGCCTATGTCTAGGCCGGTGAGTATGGCAAAGTCTAGCGGAGTCATGGTCATATCCCCGGTGGCAGAAAAATGGAAAGAATTGGTGGTGTCCCACCATCTCTCCACCAAGGCAGCTAACAATGTCCTGCTGGCAGGGCAGCGTGATAATCCCACGCAGAAGGCTCCGAATCCTGCTAGATCAACCAGATCCCGAACAGCCTCTGGAAGCTCAGCGTACCAGTCTCTCGCGGCGGTAGAGCCGTATCCGCGCACGGTGCGATCGCCAACCTGCATCCAGAATGAATACATGTGTCAGTGATGAAATAAATGAGCTGTGTGCTAATGAAATGAATGAGCTGTGTGCAAATCAAATCAAATTTCAAAATCAGTGGGCTGCGTGTTCACTTCTATCTGGGCTGCGTGTTCAGTAAATTTGTTATTTGGGCTGCGTGTTCAAATTTCAGAAAATCAGAATCAGGGCTGCGGTTTCTGTTCTCTATTTATGTGGGCTGCGTGTTCACTTCAAATCTGGGCTGCGTGTTCAGTAAATTTGTTATTTGGGTTGCGTGTTCAAATTTCAGAAAAATCAGAGTCAGGGCTGCGGTTTCTGTTCTCTATTTATGTGGGCTGCGTGTTCACTTCTATCTGGGCTGCGTGTTCAGTAAATTTGTTATTTGGGCTGCGTGTTCAAGTTTCAGAAAATCAGTGGGCTGCGTGTTCACTTCTATCTGGGCTGCGTGTTCAGTAAATTTGTTATTTGGGCTGCGTGTTCAAGTTTCAGAAAATCAGTGGGCTGCGTGTTCACTTCAAATCTGGGCTGCGTGTTCAGTAAATTTGTTATTTGGGCTGCGTGTTCAAATTTCAGAAAATCAGAGTCAGGGCTGCGGTTTCTGTTCTCTATTTATGTGGGTTGCGTGTTCACTATTTAACTGGGCTGTGTGTTCAGTAAATTTATTATTTGGGCTGCGTGTTCAAATTTCAGAAAATCAGAGTCAGGGCTGCGGTTTCTGTTCTCTATTTATGTGGGCTGCGTGTTCACTTCTATCTGGGCTGCGTGTTCAGTAAATTTGTTATTTGGGCTGCGTGTTCAAGTTTCAGAAAATCAGTGGGCTGCATGTTCACCCCAATTCGGGCTGTGTGTCCAACTCTAAATCAGTGTGTGCCGAGTGTTCACCTAAACAATGGACTGTGTGTTCAACATTCAAGGATGGGCTGTGCGTTCATTTCAAAATTCAAGTATTGGGCCATGAGTTCAATTTTCAATCAGTGTGTGCTGAGTGTTCACCTAAACAATGGACTGTGTGTTCAACATTCAAGGATGGGCTGTGCGTTCATTTCAAAATTCAAGTATTGGGCCATGAGTTCAATTTTCAATCAGTGTATGCCGTGTGCTCACAATCAGTCGATGAGCCGTGTGTTTAGCAATTCTCAAGTGTTTAAATCACGAGTTCAGAATGCAAACAAAGTACTATGTCGTAAGCTAAAACTGCGTATACAAGCATGACAAAAGCACGAAATACGAGGAAAAATGCAGGAAATAAAGTAGAATACCTCTCGTGCATCGTGAGAGAGGTGCTGCTCCGGCTCTCGCAGAAGTAAATCCCCGGGTGCCCGGTCATTGAACCCAGTGAAACGACGAAAAACGGCCCGCGGAAGCACATGTACCGGAGGGACGTATCTCCCGGGAATAAAAGGGCGGACTCTCGGGGGCAGTGTCATAAAATCAAAGTCATCCCCGGCACCTGGAGGGCCTCCACCGTGAGGAAAATCACCTGCCATTTCGAGAAATCTGCAAAAGGAGCAAAAAATGAGCAAAATGAGCCAAAATTGGAAAAAGTCAACAAAAGTCAACTCCCGGGAAATGAAAAAGTCAACAAAAGTCAACTCCCGAGAACATCTTCCAAATATTAAGACAAACTTACCTCAAGTGGTGAAAATGAGAAGAGAAGCCCCGAAATCAAAATTTAATCGGTTCAAAGTGCTTAAAACTGAAAGATTTCGCGAAAACAACTTGCGTGGAAGGCCGAAAAGCGCGTATAAAATGCAGATCTGAAGAAAAAAATGGTTTGGGGAGCAAGGGAAGGAGTTTTTGCAGCTATGGGAGTGATTTCGGAATGAATGGAGGTGGATATATATAGAAATGGGAAAAATGACCAAAATGCCCCTGCTTTTGGGCAGGTGGCCGGCCGGCCATCTTTTCTGGCTGGTCGGCCATTCCCTTTTTCTTCCCTAGCCGGTGGCCTCCCCAAGGGCAACCACCTGGCCGGTGGTGGTCCCCACACCCCCCTCTAGCTCTCTGCAAATTTTGAGGAAGATCGGAGTTCCCGGGACCTGAAAAAGTTCGGAAAAAGTGCACTTTCTGGCGCGAAATTGCTCCGCCGGAACTTCAGCTGCAATTTCTGACGTGTGTCTCATCATTACTCATCAAAGTCAAGGCGTATCCTTTTTGAACATGTTGTAACCTCTTCGGGAGGTGAATCAGAGGCCGCGATCAAGTTGCCTTCACCGAAATGCGCGTTTTCTTACACGTTGTTTCGCAACAAACGAGCACCCTGATTCGTGCTTATTTTACATTGTTTTGCACATAACTTGCATTCTCATCAACATTTTGCATTGTCATGCATGATTTCTTGGTGTACCATACCTCTGTGCTTGAGCGTGCGTTGTCACGCGCGTTCCTTTCTCGCATTGCGATGCATTCATTCGCCGGCACTGCGTGTGTCAAACTTTCAGAACCACAGGAATCACATTGAATATATGTTGTTAGCATATTGTTCTTGTTGAATTTCTCTCTTTTGCAGGCACGATATTGTATATACGGTTCATTTGAGGCTGGTGCGACCAGACGAATTGCGCATGTATCGTATCTTCTCCGTGTGAGACGCGACGAGAATTGAATAATTTTCCGCATTTCTAACTGCATGAAATGTAGTTGTTGCTTTGCATTCTTGCTTAAAACTGTTGCATCTATTTGCGAATACTTGCCTCATTACAGCTTGCTGCATTTGCACGATCATTTGGCTCTGTGCATGTCGCTTTGCATTTTGCCCCCCCTGCCTGCGGGCACATATCTCTATTTATCTTGTATGATTGTCTAAGTCTTCGGTCTTGTCAAAAATGGGTCGTCTTTAGGCTTTGACATTCACTCCCGTCACTTCTTGACTTCCGAGTTCTGTCAAAGAGGGGCAACTGTAGACACCCCATTTTTGACCGACTTTAAGACTCAGACGTCACCGATTGAGCGCTCGGTGATGTTGCATATTGTGCTCGTTCAGAAGTCTCAGAGTCGCGGCCGTGTGCCCTGCCTCCGGACTTCCGAACTCTCTTCTGTGCCTTGCCTCGGTTTGCGAACCAGACTCGGTTTTCTCTGTTTTCTTTCCTGAGGGGGGAGAGAGGTCCCGTAGACTATCTCTCAATGGCCGTGGGCTACATTTCGTGCCAGTAGGCCATTTTGCCCATTTCGGAGCCCAGTCCCCGGTTTTCGGAGCCGTCAGGCCGTGTGCTTCGGTTCGGGACCACCCAACCATCTTCGATTCCTCCGGTTTTTGGCATGCATCTCATTTACTCCCTAACGAGGGACACTGGGGTCTTAGATACCCACTTCGTGGCCAGACACCACTTTCGGTGCTTAACGGCCGGTTTTCGGGATCCCGAACTGCGTGTTTTGGCCCCCGAGCATTCGTTTTGCATCGATTTTTGTTCATTTTTGGCAGGTACCTCTGTTTTATCATAAGGAAGATCACTGAAGGGTGGGAGGACAGTAATTGTCTCAAACAACCAGTTATGCTCCTCCGGCGCCTCCCGGCGCCCGTTTTTCTCACTTCCGGGCTAATGTTGAACACCCTAGGGCCATTTTCTTCGAGCCAAAACCACATATTTGTGTTGTACACACATGGGAGGACCCTAAAAAATGGTGCTCGGCCAGCAATTCTTCCTTTCATTTTGGGACCTCTCCTAGAGGTGGCTTGTTGTCTCTCCTGCTTCAGAGTTGTCAATTTCCAACCACAGGGCCTTGTTGTACACACATGGGAGGACACTACCCTTTGGTGCTCGGCCAGCAATTTTCACTTCCCATTTTTGCCCTTGGCCGGCCGGCCACCTCCAGCAAAAGCAGCTAGCCGGCCTGCATCCTCACTCTGTGTTCATTACAGCTGTATGGCTGTTTCTTCAAAATATCTGGGCATCCGGGGGATATTTTGGGAGGGAAAGCTTGGGTGCATTTCCCTCCTCTTTTACACCCCCTTCTTGGCCTTTATAAGTGGCTAGCCAACTCCTTCATTAGGGTTACAAAAACTTCCTAGAAGAGCTCCTAAGCATTTGCCTACATCTCCCTATCCAAAAACCTCCAAAAACTTCAAGTGTTAGCCTCATTTGTTCATCAACACCAAGCCTCACCATCACCACTTCCATTCCAGCAGCAAAGGAAGGTTTTTCAAAGGCTAAGAAGCAACAAATTCAAGCCAAAAAGCAACAAAAGTCTTGTCTTCAAGGGTGAGTACTCTTTTACCCTTTTTGAGCTTATTCTTGCTTCATTTTTCTACCCTATTTTCTTGAGGTTTTGGGCTCCGACCCTAACTGATTTTAGGCTTATTTTGAGCCCCTCTACAACATTGTAGAAGGGCTCAACCTTGTTTGGAGCTTCTACATACCACTTGCTTCAATATCCATCATATTTACCGTAAACTTGCATGCTATTTTTAGCTCATGTAAATTTGTTTTTGGAGCATTCCATAAACTGTGATTAAGCTTATTTTGAGCTCCTCTACAACATTGTAGAAGGGCTCAACCTTGTTTGGTGCTTCCATGCATGACCTCTCTTTATAAGCCCCTATTTGGTCCGTATTTTGCATGCTATTTCTAGCCGATGAGTGATCTGTTTTCGAGCAAAATATAAACTGTGAGTGGGCCTATTTTGAGCCCCTCTTCAACATTGAAGAAGGGCTCAACCCTGTTTGGCCTTTCTATCATGCACTTGCTTCATAATCTCTCACATTTACCGTAAATTTGCATGATTTTTTTGGCCTACACGTGATCTGTTTTGGAGCATGTCATGAACTGTGAGTAGGCTTATTTTGAATCCCTCTACAACATTGTAGAAGGGATCAACCTTGTTGGGGGTCTCCATGTTGTGCTTGTCTTTATATCCCTCTTTGGCTCCCATTCTTGCATGCTTTGTTAGCCTATTTTACTTCTGTTTTTGGGCCATCCTCAGAACTGAAATGGGTCATGTTTTGACTCCCTGGACATATTTCATTAAGGGTTTTAGGCTTTTTGGTGAATTCTTGGTATACCTCTCTTTATAGCCCTATTTTGGCTCATATTTTGCATGCTATTTTGAGCATATCTACATACTGTTTTGGGGGTTGTCATAAGCTGTAAATGTTCATATTTTTGGTCCCTCTTCAGTGTTGTTGAACTGTATTTTTCATTTTGAGCATTGCATATACCACTTACTTCATTATTTCCCCTTTTCCCCCATTTTTGCATGCTGTTTTTGCCCCATCTATGATTGTTGTTTGGCTATGCTTTGTATTGAAAAAATGCTAGTTTAGGGACTGCCTAGCATCTATCTTTACACTTCATGTCCATATTGTGCATGTTTGGCATAGCTGCAAGTCATTTCGGGTACTCAGCATAACATTTCGGACATCGGGTGTAATTTTGCTATGATTCGGAGGCTGTTTTGCATCATTTTGGATGCTAAAATTTGCATGTTCCATATTCCATATGCCATGTCTCATTTTGCATGTCATTCCATGCCTTCGGGCCATTTCTCGGTTTGCGTGCCCACGGGCACGCATTTCGAGACATCTCATTTTCATCCGACGGCATCCTATGTGAGTCTGGCTGAGGCTCACTCATGTTAGTGTAAGTCCATTTTGCATTCTTTATGTCATTTTAGCATCATTGCATTCCGTATGCCATTGCCTCGGTTTGCGTGCCCGTATGCACGCATTTCGAGGCACTTCATTTTTATCCGACGGCCTCTTATGTGAGTGTGGCCGAGGTCCACTCATGTCAGTGTAAGTCCACTTTGCATTCTGTATGGCATTTTAGTCTCATTGCATCGCGTATGCCATTTCCTCGGTTTGCGTGCCCGTGGGCACGCATTTCGAGACATCTCATTTTAGTCTCATTATACATCATATTTCAGGCCATCTCATGCCTTTGCATCATTGCCTCATTTTGCGTGCCCGTGTGCACGCATTTCGAGGCACTTCATTTTCATCTCATCGGCTTCTTATGTGAGAGTGACTGAGGCTCTCTCATGTTAGTGTAAGTCCAATTTGCATCATGTATGCCATTTCATGCCTTAGGATCATTGCCTCGATTTGCGTGTCCGCGTGCACGCATTTCGAGACGTCTTATTTTCATAGCATTGTGCAGGCTAAATTATATATTAGATCTCATTCATGCCTATTTGCATTACATTCATACATTTCCTTGATTTGCGTGCCCGTGTGCACGCATTTCGAGGCATTGTCATTTTCATCCGCATTGTGTATTAGGTTGTATCTTAGTTGCATTTCATGCATATCATGCATATTGCACGGGAAACGAGGCACGTTTCGCACCCTGAGTGACGGAACGAGTCTCAATTCCTAAGTCACCGACACTCCGGATTACCCATGATGGAGTTAGGTTTTGTTGTAGCATTCATATGCATTCATTCCATATTGAGTTGTGCATTTCGGTTCCTCGGTCATCATGCATCGAGATGCGTGATTGGTGGCACGAGGATCGAGACATGCATATATTTGTGAAATACATTGCTGTGCCCCTTTCCTGCTCTCTGTTACAGCAAAATGAAGAATCAACAACTTTTCGGAGTCTGGCACGCATTTCGAGAAACATTGCAAAACAGAGGCTAATTGGGGCATCGCCGTGGATTTCCGCGCAAAGGCATCCGGGCATGCATCATTTCATCATCCGGAGCAGAAGCAAGGCAGTCCCTGGCTTGCATGCCAGTTTTACAGCTTTTCTTAGTTAATCTGTTAATTAATTAGGAATTTGTATTATTTGGAATCTGTAATATTTTGGACTGTATTATTCTTTCATTCGGGACTGTATTATTATTTATTCGGACCCTCTGCGCGAGGGCATAACTGTAATAAGTGTGGGTGAGTGTGATGTATGTCTTCCAACCCCACGTCTTTCTTCCCTTTTATTTATCTGCTTATGATGGTTAGATATAGGACATATTTCAATTAGCATACAGTATGACAGCATGTTTGCATCATTCATCTGTTTTGCACGCACCGGGCTCGGCGCATCATACAAACTGCATTTGTATTTCAATTCCAAGTTGAATGCGTGTTAGTTGTAGCATTCCATATGCCATATTTAGAATAGCCGAGCCTGCTATAGTTGCATTTTGCATGTGTTGCATTAGGCAATTCTGTGTATTTAGGATCATGCATAGATTTCTAATCGGTTTCTGTTTTGGCTTGGAGTACTCGGTAAGTTTTATGCTTTAGCATCCTTGCATGTGTGTGAGTGTTGCCATGAACAGCATGCTTGCCATGAGGCTATTTGCTTATATGATATAACTGCCTGAATGCCTGTGGGTGGAGGTTGTGTTACCTGAATTGGGATAATTCATCAAATGTTTGTTTTAAGCCCACTAGATTGTGGCAAAATCATGTTTTCTAAGCCCACCCGAGGGTGGCAAAATCTGCATCTTAAGCCTACCTGCGGGTAGCAAACCATCTTTCAAAAACAAACATGAAATGTTTTGTTCCAATTCAGGCGACTCAGTCTATACTTGTATGCTGTGCGCATCACGTAGTAACCTAGTGTAACAACCCTCGTACTGGTTACTGAATTATGTACTAATTACTGCTAAACTGAACTGATAATGACTGATAAGTGAACTGGATGAACTACTGAACAGACTGAATGAAACTGAAACTGAAACTGAATAAGTTTGTCTATTGAATTGCATATTGTATCTGTTGACTTATGTGATTATCTGTTTGATTCATATGTTTAAACTGCTGATTGAAGGCCTTATCGGCGGCCGATTTGGAAACCGTTTAGTGTTTTGTAATCAGGAGAATATTTGTGATTTAATGATATATTTATCTGAAAATTGATTAGGAATGATTAAATTAGATTAAATGAGTTAATTGTCAAGTTTGAGTTAATTACCATTTTGCCATTGAGTGGCTTTTGTTTATTCTTATCATTGTTTGGAGCCTTATACATTGAATCAAAACATTTCTTCTCCCATTTCCTTGCTCCACCGAAATTATAGAGTGAGAGAGGGAGTGAACTTGAGCTCATCTTGCCATTGTTGAGGATTGCTAGGAGACTTGAAGTAGATTGAAGTATACTTGCTAATCTAGCCTCCTTACCTTTAAATTGAAGACTTAGGTAAGAAAAACATCATCTTCTTGTCATTCCTAAGTCCCATCTTGCATGTATCATAATTATAGGGAAGTAAGTCATGAATTTGCTCATATATGGTGAATTGGAGCTCAAATGTTACATGCATGCTTGAATTGATGCATTTTGAAGTTGAATTCATGATACATTGTACATGCATGTTCATGTCTACGCTTTAGTCCATGTTTTCACTTTGTTTTCCAACTATTGAGCTCTTGAGAGCAAGATTTGAAGCTTGAAATTGGTTTGAAACTCATGCATGTCATATTTGAATGTTGTTCATGCATGTTCTTGAAAATTGGTTTGGAAATGAGCTTGATTAAACTTCCCTTGGGCTTTGATTTTACAAATTGAGCTTTGAACCTAGTAATACTATGTGTTTTCATGAGTTTTCCAGGAAAAGGGCCCAAGAGGATCGATTTTTGTGTTCCAAACTTGAGTTTCAAATTCAGAGCACAATTATGGGTTTTCCAGATTTCTGGTGTGCGCTCGAGCGGAGGTTTGTGAGCTCGAGCGCAGAAATCAAGTCCCCAGCAGTTTTGCAAATTTTGTGCTGTCCGCTCGAGCGGAAATATTCACGCTCGAGCGTGTTTTGCGAGCATCCAGTATATTTTGCAGACCGCTCGAGCGGAAGGGATCACGCTCGAGCGGGGAACGTTTTTGCCTGTACGCTCGAGCGGGGATGTTTACGCTCGAGCGTGGCTCCCTTTTTCTGAAAACTCTGAAAATGTTTTCTGTATACATCTTTGCATCCTCATCCCATCCTAGGCATCCTTAGGCCTAGTTTAAGACATTTTAATGAGGATATAGATGTAGAACACACCGAGGCATAATAGGAAGTTAATTATTATACTTCCCCAACTGTTAAACTTAGAGTGTGTTCGATTTGTTTACTGTTTAGGGTTGGCACTCGGGGACGCGCTCTAGCATTCTGTAGCCCAATCTCTGTGAGTAACAGATTGTGTAAAGATATGTTCAAAATGGTTATCTTTTGAATACTGAACTGAATTTTTTATCGAACTGATATTGTTTATTGAATGAATGTATGTCCTGTATTGTGAACTGTATTGTGGCATCCTTAGCACTGACTGTTACTGTTACAGAGCTCTGTCGGTTCCCTTGTGGAACCATACTGTTTACTGACTGATGGCCATCACTACTGTTGGGTCTGTGGAGGCCCGGTCCTTTTGGACCTACTGTTTATAGGCTAATGGATGTACCACATATGATTGATTGACTGACATACTGAAAGACTGAAATACTGTTTAATGAACTGTTTTCATTAATGTAAGGACATTCATTCATAACCTCTTTACACCTATTGTTATTCACTGGGCTTTAGCTCACTGTTTATATATATATGTAGGTTCTCAGCAGTCAGACTGGAGCTAGGAGCGTGGGTTAGTTCCCCCAGTTTTGTCAAGCCAGCCTATGTGCCTCACTGCGAGGTTCCGAGACGCCATGCTATGGCTTGGGGTGTTTTTGTGTCCCCCACCTGTCTCTTGACTGTTTTGTATAATTGTATAAACTGTTTACTGTTTTACTGCACTGTTATCGAGGGAATAGATCCCCGTACTGAATGTTGTATATGATTGTATATAGACTGTGCTGTTTAAACTGAATGAATGCATGAAAAATGTTTTTGGGCATACAGATTTTCACAGCTCAATGGACACTAGTTATTTACTGTATTGGCTTCCGCCAGGCCCTGTACTCTGTTTTACTGTATTACTGTTCTGCAGGCCTTCGGTAATCTCGGATTACTGGCCAGTTACGGTGCTAAACCCATAGGGCCGGGTTTGGGTCGTGACACCTAGGCTAATAACCGGAATAAGAACTCACAATGTTTTCAAAATAAGATATCATGGTTAGTAGAGGCCGGTCTTTGACCGGGCGAGCGGGGGTGCTCACGAAGTGACCTTCCCCAATCGTACCCAAGTTCCCGAGCCGAGGCAACTTTGGTGATGACGGACACGTGGCCTTTGGCACCGAGTCAGGGTTTCCTAAATTTCCCTATTTAAAAAATATTTAGGTGGCGACTCTGTATCTGGCAAAGCAGTCCATGTTTGGCACTTCTTTCAAAAAAAATCTGTTTTCAAGACGATTTGCCGGATTTGGACTCTTTGGTTCAAGATTTAGAACCGTGGCACAAATCGAGTCCGAACTGTAGCGAGGTCCCTCGCGGACTTGTTACACCAGGTATGTGGAATGGCTATCTAATATTGTGCCTGTGGTTAAGAAGAACGGTAAAATGAGGGTATGCATTGATTTCAGAAACTTGAATTTAGCAACTCCAAAAGATGAGTACCCTATGCCTACAGTGGATCTGTTGGTAGACAGTTCAGCAGGGCATCAAGTTTTATCAATGATGGATGGGCACTCTGGTTATAACCAGATCTGCATTGCAGAGGAGGATGTCCACAAGACAGCATTCAGATGTCCTGGAAATATTGGCACTTTCGAATGGGTTAAAATGCCATTTGGCCTGAAGAATGCTGGAGCTATATATTAGAGGGCTATGAACACTATCTTTCATGACCTCATTGGAGGGTATTTAGAGTGTTATATTGATGACATTGTAGTGAAATCCCAGTCCATGGAGGAGCATCTGTTTCATTTAGAAGTAGCTTTTGAAAGAATGAGGAGGTTCAAGTTAAAACTCAATCCCCTTAAGTGTGCTTTTGGTGTGTCATCTGAAAACTTCTTGGGTTATGTAGTGCACAAGAAAGGAATACAGATTGATCAGAATAAAGCTAAAGCCATCATTGAAGCCAGGCCTCCATCAAGTAAGAAAGAATTACAAAGGTTCCTTGGACAGGTTAACTTTCTTCGAAGGTTCATTTCTAACACTGCAGGGAAAACTAAAGTATTTTCTTTCTTGTTAAGGCTGAAAGATGAAGAGGAATTTGTGTGGACAGTAGAGCATCAAATTGCTTTCGAAGGTATCAAAGCCTACTTGGCCAACCCTCCAGTGCTGATGCCACCAAAGGGTGATAAGCCCTTGAAGTTGTACATAGCTGCAGCAGAAGATTCATTGGGAGCTTTCTTGGTCTAAGATAATGAAGAAGGCAAGGAGCAAGCTGTTTATTACCTTAGTAGGTTTTTAAATTCTTGTGAATGTAAATATTCAACTGTTGAAAAGCTGTGTCTTGCTTTGTATTTTGCTGCAATGAAATTAAGATACTATCTTTTACCTACAACTGTCTTGGTAATTGCAACCACAGATTTGGTTAAGTACATGTTATCTAGACCTATGTTGAGGGGAAGAATTGGCAAGTGGATACTAACATTATCAGAATTCATCTAGAATATGTCCCTCAAAGGGCAGTAAAAGGGCAAGTTTTAGCCAATTTTCTGGCAGACCATCCATCTCAAACAGAGAGCCAAGAGATAATGGAACTTGGCATGGCTAGTGTTGAGCCATGTCAGATGTGGTTCGATGGGTCGAAAGCCAATGGCTTAACTAGAATTGGTATTGTGATTAGGTCTCCACAAGGGGTAGAGACCACACATGGTTTCAGAGTGGATGAAGCTACCTGTTCTAATAACCAAGCTGAATATGAAGCCTTAATAGTGGGACTAGAAATTCTTATTGGATTACAAGTTCATGCAGTTGACATATTTGGAGATTCTCAATTGGTGGTTAACCAAGTGAAAGGGATTTTCAAGTGTCAAAGCATAAGCATTTTACCATACTATGTTGCTGCATTACATCTGCTTTCTCAATCTCAAATAGCAAATGTGACTCATGTTCCAAGATTCTTGAATAATAGAGCTAATGATGTGGCTTAGAAAGCTTCGAACTTCAAGAGAAGGGATAACGCCCAAAGGAATATAAGCCAAGCAACATATCAAAAATTGATACCACCTTTGAATAAAAGGAATGTGGTCTTGGAAGTCAATCATAATGACTTACAAGAACAAGATTGGAGGCATCCAAAAATGCAGTACTTGGCTGGTCCATCTTCGAAGGCCAGCAGGAAAATTAAATTGCAGTCTATGCAATATATGATATATGGTAATGCTCTCTACAAAAGGGGGGGAGATGGCTTATTGCTGGAATGTTTAGGCCCAAAAGAAGCATTAACAGCTATGGCCGATGTTCATGAAGGCATCTGTGGTGCTCATCAGCCTGGTGTGAAGATGAGATGGTTGCTTCGAAGGCATTCCTACTATTGGCCAACTATCCTTAAAGACTGCATAGAGTATGAAAAGGGTTGCCAGGCATGCCAGAAGCATGGCACAATAAGGCATGTGCCCATAACTGACCTACATGCAGTAGTTAAGCCTTGGCCATTCAGAGGATGGGCCATGGATATGATGTGGAAAATACACCCACCTTCTTCGAAGCATCATTGTTTCATTCTAGTGGCCACTGATTACTTCACTAAGTGGGTCGAAGCTAAGCCATACAAGGCTGTAGACTAGACTGAGGTTATTGGATTTATTAACGATCTAATCCATAGATTTGGCATCCCACAAACTATAACTGTGGATAATAGGACGGTGTTCGATGGGAAGATGGTGAAGTCTTTTGTGGCAGAATTTGGAATTTGTCTCGTTAATTTCACCCCATATTATGCACAAGACAATGGTCAAGCTGAATCATTCAATAAGTCCTTGAAAAAAGGAATACAAAAGGTTGTGGAGGATAATCCCAGGATTGGCATAACTTGTTGTTGGATGTGTTGTGGGCTTACAGAACTTCCCCAAGGTCAAGCACAGGAGTCACCTCTTATGCCTTAGTATATGGGCATGATGCAGTGTTACCTGTGGAGATCAATGTTAAATCTTTGAGGGTAAGATACCAAGATCAGTTAGATCCAGAGCGATACCATCAAAGTATGTTCTTGGAGTTAGAAAGCATAAATGAAGTTAGAGTTCTGACATTAAATAGCATTCTTTTCCAAAAGAATAAAGCAGCCAAGAATTATAATAAGAAAGTCAAACACATTGGCTTTGATGAAGGTGATTTGGTATAGAAGACAATACTCCCAATAGGAATTAAAAGCCATAAGTTTGGCAAGTGGTCACCTAACTGGGAAGGACCGTATCAAATTCATAAAGTTCTGCCTTTTGGAGCATACCATTTGAGAAATTTGAATGGTTATGTACATCCCAAAAGATTAATGGCAGATATTTGAAGCCTTATTTTCCAACCATTTGGGAAACACAAGGAATAAAATAAACACCAAGTATAAGAACACAAGACTACTCAGATGATAGACAAGGATTTGTTTTTCATAAAGAGTTAAGTATATTTTGCCACAAATTGGCCCAAAAATCATTACAATGTCTTAATTGTTCTTTTACAACAGATTTCCTATTGCTAAGTGATGAAAATAGTTGAATAGCTGCAGCAATTTCTTCTTTCCGATCGGCCAGTCCTTGGTTGGTGATTTGCAGTTTGGTATCAGTTCGGACTAAGGCCTGGTTCACTGCAGATAGCTCCTCTTCAAGTTGAGCTTTTTTCTCCAGCAGCTGAACTCGAAAGTGAGAGGCAGAGGAGTGTTGTTCCTTGAGCTCTGAGACTTCAGTATGTACTTGGGAAACAAAACTCTGGTCTCTAGCCAATTTCTCCTCCGCAGCTTTGGCAGCATGGCAAATGTTGATGTAGAAGTCGATAGTAGCTGCTGCCTGGGATAAGTGACTTGAGACATCCATGCCTGACTGTTCAGCAACTTTGCAGCACTGGAGGAACCCATCTTTTATTATAGGCCTTTGCAAAGCCTCGAAGGGGAGCCTCGAAAAGGAGATTAACAGTTCCAGGCAGGTGTCTAAGCCCATCAAAGGTGCAGAAGGCTTGCTGCTGGAGGAAGGAGAGCTTTCAAGAATTTGTAGCAAGGAGTCGGCCAAAACTAATGGCTCAGCTTCAAAATTGGTTGTTGGAGAGGTAGAGGGCACATCGAAGAGACTGGCTAGCCTGGCTTCGAAGATGTCTACCTCATCCATAGACATGAGGGGTGCAGAGAAAGTTGTGGTGGAAGGCATAAAGGACTGCATAGGGATAGGAGAAATGGATGGAGCATCTTTGGCAGTCTCTATGGTCTTAGCCACCAATGAATCAAGTGAAGAGGGGCTGGAAGTAGGCAAGGGTAATGAACTATGAGTTGGAGAACTACCAGCACCCTCAATTGGGGAATCAGATACCTTCGAAGAAGAGGTAATGGTTGAAATTTCCTTAGAAGGAGAAGGAAGAGCATGGCCCGAATGAGAAGAATGTAATTGGGACAGGTCAAAGGTCAGGTAGGGAAGATATGGAGTCAGACCAGAAGAAAGAGTTACAGGAATGCTAGGACTCAAAGAAAGTACGTCAAATGCAAGCCTTGGAAGTGAGAGTAATATCTGAATAGCCCTTACCTTTTGCATTTGATCAACTTCAACTGAAATTGAGGGAGTCCTCATTGGAAGTATAGCCTCAGTAGTTGTTGTTGTAAAAAGGAAGAAACGTAATGTCAAGCTTCAATGTCAAAATTTGATAAGGAAAAACAGTGGAAGCATGAAAGAAATTACTTGTTTCAGAAATGTTGGCAGTGATAGGAGAGCTACGAAGGGAGCAATGTTTAGCAGTTTGTTGCCTTCTTGCAGTTTCCCTTTGTAATGCATCAGCAGCAGCAGCTTCATCTCTCAGAAATTGTTGTTGCCGTCTCTTCTCAACCCTCTCGAAGACAATTATGGCCTTAGAATATTCTTGTTCTACTGCCTTGGTAGCTGCCTCATGGATGGTATCTTCAACCAAGTTAGTAGCAGAAGCAGTCACTTTCTTTCTCTTTTCTATTGCCTCGGCAATTGTCTCGGAATCAGAGTCTTCTGTGAAATCAGAAGGAGAGACAGTCATCTTTCTTTTCTTTCTTCTCTGTATTGGTTTTGTCTGCTCCTTCTCAATTTCCTTCTCAACTTCTTTAATTTGGGATCTAGGTTCTGTAGAGATGAGCTCCTCTTCTACCTTTCTGGCAGTTGTCTCATCTTGGACTAAGTCAGAAATAGGGACGATCACTCTTTTCCTTCTTATTAAGGGCGACTCATGCTCTTGATCTGTTTCTTCTTTTTCTTCTGCTTGCACCTCAGCTGTTTTCTTTTTAAGCTCAAGCAGTCTCCTTTTCTTTTGTTGTGGGCTACCTTCACAAAAGAAGAACTAAGGATAAGACTACAACCATTATAGAGAAGGCCAAAGGAAAAGAAACAAAGGTGTATACCTTTCTTCGAAGCAGCCCGAGTGACTCTAGGAGGAGTTGAGGCAGCAGGAGTGGACGCAGGCACTGCAACTGAAACAGTGGAAGAAGTAACAGTTCCAGCTCCTTTGGGCTTGGGCAGATCCAATACCATTAGCAGGTTCTGAGGAGAAATGGCCAAGTATACTTCCATGTTGGTCGCCCACCAGTTCTGGTACCTCTTCAACAAGGTACCCTGAGGAAGGAAAGGGGTATACTCGAAATTGACCAAGTCATCTATAAATTTGGAAGTTGCCTCTTCTAGCTTGGACCTCTGAACTTTCAAATCCCTCTTAGTGAGACTTAGATTGGTATTGCTGTAGAGAGGTATTGGGACCCCTTGTGTGAAGCCAAATTGTCTAGCAAATTGAGTAGGACAATACGGCTCAGCTATGCATTTGTAGGCTCTGGGGTTCAAGGTCCCGATAAATAACTCTCTAGGGATCAGAATGGAAGCCCATATATCATTGTGAGCAGGTGAGGCGCAGGACCTGTCACTTACGAAATTCCTCAACCAAGATGGACCAGTGGGTTCGAAGGGACGGAAACAGAAAGTAGGAAGGGAAGCTGGAAGTTGGTGGAAGAAAGAGAAGTAAAAAGCAAAAGTGGAGGGATAAAGTGAAGCATTGGCCAGCCTTATGCCATAAGTAAGAGGGTTTGGCTCAAAAAATTTAAGGCATTTGGATTGTAACTCGGTGAAATAGGCAAAAAGCCAAAGCTGAAGGATCCAGAATGGCCCCCCTTGGTTAGCATCTAAGGGTTTCTCACAGAAGAGGGAACAAACTCTATATACATGGCCTAGAACATATGGGGCTAAGGCCACCCTTTTCTGTAAAACGAAGGCTTTGGCAAGAGGGGCAAATTCAGGCATGATTCTATGAGAGGAGGTACAGAAGAGGAATTTGCAAAGCCAATACAATAAGAAAGAAAAGAATTCCCTATCAGTCACAAGGCCCTTTATTTTATTCTCAGCCTTAGCGAGATCACTATAGGATGAGTTAGGAGAGGGGAGGGAGAAAGGGACTGCTGAGTCAGGGTAATCTGGTCCAAAGGGGGTACCAATGGGGGATAATCCTAGTAGATGGCAAATGTCAAGAACAGTAGGGGCCATCATCCCACATCTAAATTGAAAGAAATTAAAGATAGGATTCCAAAAACACAAGGCAGCAGGAATTAGGAAAAGGTCCTCTGAGATAGTTACCCTGGATAGTCGGAGAGCATCGAGAAGGCAGAGCTCTTGAAGCTCCAGAGTTCTAGCAGGGACAACTCGGTCATACCATTCTTGCCACTCCGGTCTCACCGTGGGCCAGCATCGGTGGGGGCGGTTTATCCTCCAGTTCCGCCAGTCAAGACCACCTTCGTAAAGAAGACATTGGTTTTCCAAACGAGGATATAGGGCTGGGAGCTCAGTAAGGATCTCTTTGAATATGGGCCCAAGCACGTAGTCTTGCTGCACATGGCGACGAGGGATGAAGATTCGTCCATCGATAGCGCTTTTCTCCCTAGCTTTGTACTTCTCACATTCTGCATCAATGATCTTCTTCAGGGTTACAGATGGGCTCGCACGCTCTACGACTGGCACCGAAGAAGAAGCCATTGATAGTATGCTTTTCCAGAAGGTGAAGCTGAGAAAGGAAGTAGAGGGAAGTGGAAGATCGGCAGAGGTAAAAGGGTTTGTGTGTTGAGCGAGCAAATGATTTCAGAACACGAAATAAAAGGGTTTCAAAAGCCTTTGTGTTTGAGGGATATTTAACGCTTGGTTCGTTAAGCACTAAAAGTGCGAATACGAAGAGTTTCCTTCAAATATTGATAGTATTTGGAGGGAAAAACACAGCCCAGATGCTGAGGCTAGCTTCAAAGTAAAATATTTGGCTTCGAAGCCAGATTTTGGCGGCAAAAGCCAAAAAACAACGGCTTCGAAACAAAGAAGTTGGCTTCGAAGCACATTTCCGTACTTAAAAATGTAAGAACACTCACGTATTTGTTTACTTCAGAGGTTTTAAAGACTTGTTTTAGGTTTCTTAACGAAAGTAATGTCCTTCGAGGCAAAACTCGAGACTCCTTAAGGATGGGAATTGGAGTTCGAAACATCAAAACCAATAGTTGGTTTATAAAAAAAGGGTTGTCTGTTGAATTAAAACGGCATGAAGTGTTGTTCGAAGCAAAAGATGGTCAATTTAAAACTGATTGATCATACTAACCATGATCAGATGTTGGTTATGGTTGAGACAAGCTTTAAGTGTGAGATTGCTAGATTCGAAGCACTGATTCTAATTAAAAACAGCCAAAATTGTCAACTTTAGTCCATAAATTGGAAAAGTTCATAATTGGTTCTTTGTAGTGTTTCATTTTAAACAATTGAGTCCAGGTTCGAAGGATGAGATTGCTCAGTTCGAAGTCCTGAATTTGCTTTTAAAGACAAACGGAGACAATGCCAAACAAAGGAAAAGTTTTAGTTGTATTAAAGCAAAAGGAATTACATCGAATGGCCCTATTTAGGTAAAAACTCAAGCTCATAAAAATAGGGAATAGAATAAATAACAAGATCATGAAATTTAGTCCAACTATGATCAATGAATTTCTGTTCTTTCTTTATTCTGTCCTCTATTTCTTCTAACATTGGCTGCATGAGTTGATGTGCTCTCACTTCGTAGTAGAGCTCTTCAGCCTTAATTTTGAAAGCCACTTCTCTCAATCTTTGTTCCAAGTCGTCTATATCTAAGTCCTCCTAGTACAAAGAATCTTTATTCTTGAAATCATCGAATTCTTCAATGAAGTTCTCTGCTTCGTACTAGGCATGAATTCGAAGGGACGAGAGTTGGTCTAAAGATTATGTGGTGACCATGGAGGTTCGATGCCAGTAGAGGAGCAACGGAAGTTGGTCAAAAAACATGTGAAGCTCTACTTGGGCAAAGGGATTGAGGACATGACCTCGAGTCAAAATGTCACAAGCCCATCGAAGGTTCTTGAGAGAGACTTCATCCTCAAGGACATTAAAGGGCAAGTGAGAGAAAGCCGCAAGCAGAAGTTGAGCTTGCTTCCGCTCAGCTAGAGTGGGGAAAGACGGAGGCTTGTAAGGTGGAAAGACCTTGTCCATAGAGAGGGCAAACCTTAGTCTCTCTATCCAGCAAGGATTTGGCAAAGGAGAAGACGTGGATGCTTCCATTTCAGGGAGTGGAGCAGGGGTAGAAGGAACAAAGGCATTAATATAATCAAGCCAGTCAGAAGAACAAATCTTCGCCTTCTAGGCTAAGAATGATGGATTGTACTCTTGTGCCTCTTCTGGGCGTTGGGCGGCGTGCACTATCCTTGTAGGCATGGAAGATGTGTACCATGCTACAAGCAGATTTGCCTCCAAACTACGTCGATGGTCAATGGGCACGTAGGGGTAGACCACTGAACTTCGAGCGTAGGAAGAAAACTCTAAAGGGTCAGTGAACTCAACAAAATGATGGTTGATTCGTTCCCTCAAATCACAGGTCTCAGGTGTTGACCAGCTTGTCCAGTTAGAAACCCCATAAGAGGAAGAAGTTGCAGCTTTATCCCATGCAGAGGTGTGTGAAGAAGAGTTTCCCAAGTCCATACTTGCAACTTTCCGAATCAAAGGTTTGGGAGCAGTTTGTTCGAAGTATAAGGGTGAGTCAGAGGAAGAACTTCTTGTATCTATATTCGCAAGTTTTTGAATCGAAAGATTAAGGGCAATGTGATCGTAATCCAAAGGTCGATAATTTGCAAAGGCATCCATGACCTGAATATGGAAAGGTAGATAAAGGTGGCTAATTAATGCATGAAAATTCTTTCGAGGAGGAACAACATCATCATATGACTCTTCGTGTGCTCGATCAGTGGAAGAGAAAGTTGATTCGGCCATGGAAGAAGTATCAGTCTGTACGAGTGTTAAGGTATTGGGGTGTTTAAAAGATTGAAAGAGAATTAATGCAAATGATCATCAATAAGTGACAGTTGTGTTTCCAGAATATAGACCCCATGCACGTTCTACAAAACGCGGGGAAAAGGGCTTTGATTCACTAATATCACCAAGTATTGGGTATATTAATGCGGGGGGTAATGTTGGCTACATATTTTGTACAACCCAGTTACAATTCAACACGTGGCAGAATAAGGGTAAAATAGGAAGACTATTCAAGTCTTCGATCCTGATTGTACACGTGGCAGTTAGTATTGGTTCTCACGTGATCTGAGTAGCATTGGATCAATAAAGAGGTGCAAAGTGACGTGGCTTCAACGGTTACTCAGATTCAAATTCAAATATAGGAGGGAAGCCTAACTGCAAGTGATGGCGTAGTGGAACTACTTATAAGGCAGCATGATCAGCGATCATGGAGGAGCAGTTCGACAGTTTGAAGTGCAGTTCGATGGTCATCCTTGAGAAGTATAAATAGCGGGGAAGACCCCAGAAAAAACTCCCAGACTCAGATCATACAAACCAGTCTTACTTTACATATTTTCTTTTCCAGTTTTACATTTCCTGTTCTTTAAATTCCTGCTCTTTACATTCCTGTACTTTAAATTCCTACTCTACACTTCATTTATAGAAGTAGTTTCAAGTAGATTGTTGCTGTAAACCTCTACGAGGGTGAGTTTGGATCATTGTAAGTTTTCATTCTAATGAAATACTTCAATTGCTCTTCATTTAACTGTTATTTTGCTTAATTTCTCCTAAGTCAAGCCACCAGTAAAAGTCCTCTTCATTGAGGCTGAAAGAACTAAAACACAATCTTCTGATAATTGGTTGGCAATTAACATTTCTGTAAGGACTGATTGATCCTTGCTGGCACGCTCGCATTTACAAAAATACCCTTCGAAAGCCAAAAAGTCAACATATATATATATTTTGTTTGTATATTATATTCAAAATCTCAATTTTTTTAAATTACTACTCCTAAGAAAGAAGATTTGTGGTGACTTTAGCTGTTATTAGAGACAAACAACAAAACTTTTCCAATTCATTAATTTGTGAAAGAATAATACAAAGCGATAAAAATCAAACCGTGAAAAATGAAAGGATAACAAAAAGTAGTAAAAAAAAACATAAAATAGAGGAACTTGTATAAAATTTAAAAAAAAAAAAATGGTGAGAAGGGTATTTTAGTCCCTTTAAGAAAAAAATAATTCTTTAATAAAACATATTTATTGTTTTCACAACTTTTTATAACAGTGAAGGTTATTCATGTTATTAAATGCATTCTTAACCCGTGCCCTAAAGGCACTTGTTAATTATAAAATTGAATTTTATTTTTGTAAATAACATTGTGGGATTTTTTTTAAAAAAATTTCAATCATACTTAAATTTGATAGTGTAAGAAAAATAAATCTAAAAATTATAACAAATATAAAAAAAATTCCATAATATTAATCAGCAAAGGAATTTTATTTTAATTTTTTTTAAATTTGTAAATGCCTTTTGTTTTCAATTATAATTAAACTGTATGGGGTAAGAAAAATGTTATTAAAAATTTAAAAATAAAAGGCATTTTAAAAAAAGCCATGAAATGTTTCATTTAAAATTAAAGGGCATTCACTTTTATTTTTAGAAAAAATGTTAAAATAGAGACAATTAAAGAAAAGGGTAATTTGGTCTCTAACAATACGACATTTATAACCTATTCAATTTTCTATGAGTGGGGTTGGTTAAGGTGAGTTAATGCATCCTTAACAAGTGGGCACTTGTTAACAAAATCCTTAATAATTTTATATTTTAAACTAATTATTTAAAATTTAACAAGTTTCAAGGCATATTAAATAAAGAAAAAATTATCCATAAATCTCATATAGGAAAATGTCGATTCATTTAGTTTTAAGAGTTTTCTTATGAACCAATTAATCTTTTTATTTTAAAAAGTTGTATTAGGTGTCGTTTGGGAAGTGGGTTGGCTTTTTTGGCTATTTTAGCATGGGTTAAAAAGTTTGGTTTAGGAAGGACTTTTTGGCTTTTTTGACTTTTTTGACTTTTTTTGTGAGAGAAGAGTGTAATGATTATGGGTTGGATGTGATGTTTTGTTTGTTGTGGATAAAATAGCCTATTTTGTTTTTTGTGGCTAAAATAGTCAAAAAAGCTTCCAACCCCCCTTTCCAAACGGTGCCTGTCATTCAAGTTTAAGTAAATGTCCTTTTGTGATTCTTTTTTGTACACTACAACAAAAAATGGTTTTTACGGCGCCAAATGCACACCGTGGATACAATTCTATGACACGCAAGGTAACGTCATATTATAACCAGTCATGGAAAGTCATTCACTTTCAACGGCATGCCGTAGTATACCGTAAAAAATATTTAACAGCGGATCTTGTGCGCCGTGTTTAACTTTTCTACAACTATTTTTGCATGCCGTTAATTAAAGGGACAAACCACAACGTTCATTGCTAGCCGTTGAATATTTAATACAATGACCTATTTGCCGTAAATAGCCCAAGTTTCATTGCATTTTTTGCATGCCGCAGAATATGTATATTTAAAATAAAAAAAATAACAGGTTTTATTTCACCTATACAATATACGAAAACATTACAAACAAGTTTTACCAACATTTATATATATATATCAATCAACCACTAAAATATTATTTCAAACATCAAAAAAAAAACTATCCGTAAGTTCTGAATATCCAAAAATTATCTATACATTCCAAATCATCTAAAAATTATGTTTCCAAATATCAAAAATTATCGAGTTCAAAACCATCCAAACTATTCTAAATCATCCAAAAAAAACTATTATTAAGTTCTAAACCATATAAAATTTACCCAAATATCTTCTTGTCAATGCACCATCATGAGCTGATTCAATCGCATTAACACTCGGCTTGTGCCTTCCATATCTTTGTAGTAGGAAATTCCTGACACTCGGCTTGTGCCCTCTACTAATTTGGTTTTAGGAATTGATGCATCCATTATTTCCATCTGATAAAACATAAAATTGATGCGAATCATTGAAAAATAGTATAAACTATGTCATTAGAAACAGTACCAAACAACAATATGAAAGAGTGGTGAAGGAAACTGCAAATTATTTAACCAAAAAAATACACACTAAACATTCTGGTCAATTGCAATAGAAGTGAAAAGCCTTTGGAACAATGATAAACTACTACATCGTTATCGCAAAGGAGTCATTATAATGGCACGAAACATTCAAAATTGATAGCTCTACCATGCCACAAAGGGTTCATTAAAAAAAAAAAACCATTACCTTATTTATGTATTAATATTAATATGGAACCCAAAAGATTGATTAAATGAGAGTTAACAATTTGAAGGGGCTAAATGCGAAATGGGCCAAGTCTAAGCCTTGGGCCGGCCCAATCCGACAAAGCCCAGATCCAAGTGGGTCAGATGAGTATATGGACAAACCAGTTGAGCCCAACTTCATGATCAACAGCCTGCCCATGACCTCCAGTGCTTGGGCCCAACCCGCAGCGGAAAGGCCAGCCCAGCCGAAGCGCTGGTCTGGGCCGAGCTGCGGAACGGAATTTGTGGACCAAACAGGTAATAGCCCAGCCCATCTTCATGAACAAGCCTAGACAAGGCCGAGTCTAGGGATGGCAATTTGAAACCGGCCCGACGGGGATCCCTGATCCCGACCCCGATTTAAGCGGGTTTTCCTCGAAAAATACCCCCGCGGGGACGGGGATGGTATTTAAAATTTAATCCCCGAACAGATTCGGGCCGGGGACGGGGATCAGTGCTCAAGCCCCGGCCCGTCCCCGGCCCCGGCCCCGTTCCCCGGCCCGGTTTTTCCCCGGAATGAATTTACTAATTTACCCCCTATATATATACACAACACACACACATACTACTAATTTCCCCGGTTTTTTGTTCCAGCCCCGTCTCTCCCTCTCTCTCTTCGCTCTACTCTCTCTCTCACTCTCACCACCGTCGCGAGTCGCGACCCAGTCACGCCGATCGTCCTCTTCAGCCACAGCCTCCCACCTCCTCCTCCCACCCACCACTCCCCTCCTCCTCCCACCCACCACAGACGGACCGTGGTTTGATCGATCGATCGATCTGAAGATGGACAGACCGTGGTTCGATCGATCTGAAGCTACCACCGCCGGCTTCTCTCGTCTCACCGTCAGCTCCCTCACCGCCGCCTTCTTCTCTCCACACGGTATCTCTCTCTCTCTCTCACAGATCTCCTCTCTCTCTCTCAGATCTGTTCTTGATGTTGCTTTCAGATCTGTTCTTGATGGTGATAAAATCTGTTCATGTTGTTGATTTTTTTTTGATGTTCTTGATGGTGATGAAATCTGTTCTTGATGTTGATTTTTTTTTTTTTTTTTTTTGATGTTGATGTTGTATTTTTGGCCGGGGATTTTCGAGGTCGGGGAAACCCGATCCCCGTTCGGGGGCGGGGGTGGGGGTGGGGGTTGGTTCCCCGTCGGGGATGGGGATGGGGACGGGGACGGGGACGGGGGGGAGTTCTGCCATCGGGGATCGGGGACGGGGAGGGTGATCCCCGGCCCCGCCCCGCCCCGTTGCCATTCCTAGCCGAGTCGAGGCACGTCTGAACCGAACTGAAGTATATGAGTACCGAGCTGGAGAATCCTCACAAGGAAACGTGAGATCTGTGAGTGCAAGCATGTGCAGGTTGCCACCTCAGCTGGTCCCCCACACCTAGAATCACGGAAGTTGTTGAGCCAAAGGAATGTGGTTAGTTATCAGCATGCTTACAATGAGAATATACAATCAATGACAACTACCAAGTGGTCCCACGCCTAGAGCAATGCTGGAACGACACCTGGCAGCATCTATACTCCATGAACTCACCTTGAGAAGCAAGTAAGGAACACTATATATACAACATGAACTTCACATTGAAGGTAACGGAACAACTCCACTGAACACCACATTTACATACAAATTCGACTCTATACTCCTTGACCGATCACTGATTCCCACGCCGGAGGGGTTATCCGGCCAACCCCGGCCGGGCAGCTCTAACGGTGCTTCCTGTGGCAGGAACCTCAGCCCCTGGATAGTCCAACCGAGCGCGGAGCCCCGATCCACTTTCATCTAGTGCGGAATCCGGTATGCACAATTGGTGCGGTGAGCGTGGATATTTTCATCTCTGAGCTCTGCATTCAGTTCCGGCAATTGGGATTGAGGACGTTCCGCCTTCATCACACACCCCGCAGACGGAGAGGACGAAGGACAAAGGTTTAGCACTCCCGACAGTTTTGGAGGAGCAAACTGGAAACAATAATCGAACCCCCGAATCTGTCGAGCATCGACTGCCATTCACCGGAGGTTCTTCTCAACACTTCCTTCTGGAAAAGGATTATAGAGATTGAATTATAGATTCCATGGGAATGGAGATACAGGAATTGAAAGCTCAACCTAAGAAGGTGTTGGGTGATCCGACGGAGAAGAGGACAGAAGCAGAGCCCACTCGTTTGCAACGAAGGAGCTCATCTAGAGAATTACCAGTGAAAAAATTCCCCAGGAATGACTCTGAACAACGAAGCCAACCAATCCCAACACAGAGCGAAGCAGCGAGTAGCCACACCCGTGGATCACGCCGGAAGAGGGCCAAGAGGCAGAAGACGGGTAGTCAACAAACCGAATACCCTCCCCAGGACCTTCACACTTGGTTGATTGGCAATAGACAGAACGAGCAACATCGAGACCATTTGGACCGTACTGTTCACCAGAGAGAACATAAAGCACTGGACAGACTTGTCTCTTCGCCATTCTCTCCGGAGATTGAGGCCATGAGGCCTCCAAAGAAGTTTACTCCGCCAAAGTTCACTTCCTACGATGGGAAGTCGGACCCTCTGACGCACATCAGTCATTTCAGACAGATGATGTCCCTCTGGAGTCGAGATGAGGCACTGATGTGCAAAGTCTTCCCATCCAGCTTGGGAGAAACCGGACTTCGATGGTTCGATCGACTCCCCGCTGGATTAATTCATGGCTAGAAGCAGCTCTCCGAAGAGTTCCTGGCCAGGTTTGTCTCCAACACTAAGATCCCGAAGGAACCAGATACCCTGTTCGGCCTCAGGAAGGAGCAGGAGGAAACGCTGCGCAGTTATGCTAGGAGATATTGGGAAGAGTATAATGATTTGGAAGAAAATGTGTGCAATGAGCAAATGGCCGTCATGTCCTTCAAACATGGTCTACGCCCGGAAAGTAAGTTGAGACAATCACTTACCAAGCGTCCGGCCACAGCTTTGAAAGACCTGCGCGCCAGGATTGTATGCTCGACTAGAGGACGATCAGATCCCCATCGAGGTAGTATCAGCAGAACAAGCAGCCTGGCAGAAGAAGAAAACAGATCGAGGAGAGCACCGGGGGATTGCAGTGAATGAGGTGGATAAGTCCAAATCCCATGAAGCCGTTGTAACCGTGTTCAAGGAGCCAATCTACCGAATCCTGGAGAAGATCAAGAGAGAACCCTTCTTTGTTTGGCCGCCGAAGATGTTGGGAGATCCAGCTCGGCGCAATCAGAAGCTCAGGTGCACCTACCACCAAGACAGGGGACACATGACACAGAACTGCAGGGCACTAAAGCAACACTTGGAGGACCTGGTGGCAGCAGGGCACTTAAGGGAATACATTGATCAGGGCAAGGAGGTGGCCGAGCTGGGGAACCCACTTCCGGAAGCAAACATTGAGCATCCGCCCCGACTGATAATAAATGTGATCCATGGGACGGCGGCTCAGGAATCTGAGGAGGCACTGAAAGAAGAGATCGCTAAGGCTGCCCAAATTCAGCGAATCATGTCAGTGGAGCCGGCATCGAAAAAGGTACGTACTGTACCAAAATTCCCCATGTGTACTATTTCATTTACTAGCAAAGATTTAGAAGGCATACAGCATCCACATACTGACGCATTGATCATAACTGTTGGGATTGGGAAACGCTTTGATGTAAAACGAGTCCTAGTAGATCAGGGCAGTGCAGCAGACATATTGTATTATGATTTGTTCAGAAAGCTTGGCCTCTCCGAGCAGCATCTCACCCCAGCGACAGCCCCGTTGGTCGGTTTCAACTCACAGCCGGAGTGGCCACTTGGCCGAATAGTATTGCCAGTCGTAGCGGGAACCAAAACCCTCCAGATAGAGTTCTTGGTTATTAATACACCATCCCCTTATAACGCCATACTTGGTCGCCCGTGGATTCATCGAATGGAGGCAGTCCCCTCAACCGATCACCAGTTCATCCGTTTTCCTACGGAACACGGAGTAGAGCAGATTTCGGGGGACCAAGTTGCGTCCAAACATTGCTTCATGGCAGCGTTAAAGGCAAAGCAACTCTGCAACCGGGTACAGACCGTAGAAGTGGCCGGACAGCCAGTCTTGGAAGATGTGGGAGGAACTCCCGAGGAAAAGATGGTGGAGGATTTAGAGAAAGTTTTGTTAGAAGAAGCCGACCCGGAGAAGTACTTCCTTATCGGTACCTCGCTAGGCGCTGATGAGAAATTTCAGCTGCTGGAACTGCTGAGGGAAAACAGGAAGGTATTCGCGTGGTCAGCATATGATACTCCAGGGTTGGACCCAGAATTTGCTTGTCACAAGCTCAATATCAATCCTACAGCTCGGCCCATAGTACAGAAAAGTCGGAGATCCTCAGTTGAGCACACTGAAGCAGTCATTGCCGAAGTCGAAAAACTCCTGGCCTCGGGAGCAATCAGAGAAGTACAGTACCCGCAGTGGTTGTCCAACACAGTTGTAGTCAAGAAAAAGAACGGGAAATGGAGAGTTTGTGTTGATTTCACTTGTTTGAACAAAGTCTGCCCTAAAGATAGTTTTCCACTGCCCCGCATTGATCAACTAGTAGACTCAACAGCAGGGCATGAGCGCATTAGTTTTCTGGACGCCTATAGCGGTTATCATCAAATACCATTGTTCGGACCGGATCAAGAAAAGACAGCGTTCATCACTCCGAGAGGGACTTACTGCTATAGGGTAATGCCGTTCGGCCTCAAGAACGCCGGAGCGACCTACCAGCGAATGATCACTCGGATGTTCAAAGATCAGCTGGGGAAAACCATGGAAGCCTATATAGACGATATGGTAGTAAAAAGCAAGTTCGCTACAAACCACCTCACAGACTTGAGAGAAGTATTTAGCATCCTAAAAACCCACCAGCTTCGCCTCAACGCCTCGAAATGCGCCTTCGGGGTGGGAACAGGGAAGTTCTTGGGATACATGGTCACTCATAGAGGAATTGAAGCGAATCCGGATCAGATCAGGGCTATACAGAACCTCGAAGTGCCAACAAAGTCCAAAGAACTGCAGAAACTAGCCGGAATGGCAGCCGCACTGAACCGGTTTGTTAGCAAATCCTCGGATCGGATGAAACCCTTCTTCCAGCTCTTGAGGAACAAGGCAGCATTTGAATGGAATAGCGAATGTACTGAAGCACTGCAGAATCTCAAAAGATACCTTAGTACACCCCCTCTATTATCCACTCCAGAGCCGGGAGAGAAGCTGTATCTCTATCTAGCAGTGTCAGATCATGCCGTGAGCGCAGTGTTGATACGGGAAATTGATAAGGAGCAAAGACCAATGTATTACGTTAGCAAAACTTTACTAGATGCCGAGACACGGTATCTACCACTGGAGAAGTTGGCCTACGCGCTGCTCATTGCCTCGAGAAAGTTGCAACATTACTTCCAGGGGCACACCATTAATGTCCTCATTGAATTCCCCCTCTGGTCTGTATTCAGCCGAGCCGATTTCTCTGGCCGAACAACAAAGTGGGCAGTAGAGCTTGGTGAGTTTGACATTCGGGATCAACCCAGGACAGCAATCGAGGCCCAGGTCTTAGCGGATTTTGTCGTAGAATTTACTCCCGCCCAGAGTACCGAACCGGGGAATCTGAGCTCGGCACAGGTGCCATGCACCGCTGAACAAGGGAGACCTAGCGCTTCGGAAGCATGGAAACTCTTTATTGGAAACATCTGGCAACTCTACGTCGATGGCTCGTCCAATAACCGAGGCTCGGGGGCAAGAGTAGTTCTTATTTCTCCAGAAGGATTTATCTGGGAACAGGCTCTCAGGCTCGGCTGGAAAGCTTCGAACAACGAGGCCGAGTACGAAGCGTTATTAGCCGGCTTGCGGAGCGCCGAACACTTCAGCGCAGAACAGCTTCTTGTTTTCAGCGATTCACAACTAGTAGTAAACCAGCTTTCCGGGTTCTATGAAACTCGGGATGAAAGGATGACTATGTACGCAGGCAAGGCCAAAGACCTACTCAGAAAATTTCAATCCATACGAGTGGAGCGAATCAGTCGGGACAAAAACAGCCACGCAGATGCTCTGGCATGCCTAGGCTCATCAGTGGACACCAAGGATGCCAGAAGAGTTTGGGTTGAGTTCGTACCAGAACCAAGTATTGCATCTCCGGTCCTCTGCAACAACTTAGAGCCGAGCTGGATGGATCCAATATTGGTTTTTTTGAAATCTGGTAAACTCCCCGAAGACAGAAAGGAAGCCAACAAGATCAGGCATAAATCAGCTCGATTCTGGATCTCACCGTCTGGGAAGCTTTATAGACGTTCCTACCTTGGCCCCTACCTCTTATGTGTGCATCCAAATCTCGTTGAGAATGTTCTCTACGAAATTCACGATGGGATTTGTGGATGCCACGTTGGCGGGAGGTCACTAGCGCACCGAGCCCTAACTCACGGGTACTGGTGGCCACGAATGCAGCAAGATGCACAACAGTACGTGCAAAGGTGCGACAAATGTCAGAGATTTGCTCCACTCATTCATCAGCCATCTAAAACTCTCACTCCACTCACCAGCCCATGGCCCTTTGCGCAGTGGGGTCTGGATATTGTTGGACCATTGGCGCGAGGCACTGGGAATAGGAGATTCTTCATTGCTGCAACCGACTATTTCACCAAGTGGGTTGAAGTTGAGGCACTGGCAAACATCAAGGAGGCAGACACAAAGCGGTTTGTTTTGAGGAATGTGGTAGTGCGTTTCGGCATTCCGCGGGTACTAATCGCGGACAACGGAACTCAGTTTGATGGTAAGATCTTCAGGAAATTTTGTGCCGACCTCAGAATCGAGTATAGGAACTCTTCTCCAGGGTACCCGCAGAGCAACGGTCAGGCAGAAGCGTCAAACAAAACCATCATCAACGGAGTGAAGAAGCGGCTTGAGCATGCCAAAGGCAAATGGGTTGAGGAGTTACCACACGTATTATGGGCCTACCGAACTACAGCACGGCGCCCCACAGGAGAAACACCTTACTCTTTAACCTATGGAATGGAGGCCATCATCCCACTTGAAGTAGGTCTCCCAACCCTTCGGTCTGAATTATTTGAAAGCTCCAGTAACGAGGAAGCCATCGCGCAAGCACTGGATATGGCAGAGGGCCGAAGAGAGGCAGCACTGATCAGACTCGAAGCATATCAGCAACAACTCATCAGAAGTTTCAACCAAAAAGTTTTCCCAAGGCAATTTATACCAGGAGAATTGGTTTTGAGGAAAGTCATGGACCATAAACGGGTGCCTGGTGAGGGCAAACTTGGGCCGAACTGGGAGGGCCCCTACAAAATCACAGCCGTAATTGGAAACGGAGCTTACTACTTAGAGGATTTGAACGGCAAAGCAATACCTCGGCCCTGGAACGTAGCAAACCTCAAAAAATACTACCAATAGATTCACTCCCCAACTTCCTTATCAAGATGTAAAGGCACTTATTTGTTGACAAATACAAATGTTTTCCCACTCCTCTTAGATTTATTCAATTCTTGTAATTAGTTTTGATGATTATAAAACAAAATTAGCTTTGGTGCTTACCAAACGGACTCAGCTTTAGTCTTTACCAAACGGAATTAGTTTGGTCTATACCAAACGGAACTAGCTTTGGTTTTTACTAAACGGAATTAGCTTTGATGTTTATCAAACGGAATTAACTTTGGTTTTTAACCCAAATGGCCTAGTTTCAGAACGACTGAACGGAATTTAAATTCAGTTAGCACTCAAACATGCTAAGTGGTATAGCTTGGTGGAAAATGTTTGGCAACTGGATTGGAATTTAGCCAAGTGGAATTGCTTGGTGGAAACCGCACTAATGTATCTTAAGTAAACATCTCTATTTAGCCAAGTGGCATTGCTTGGTGGAAACTGCACTGACATCTCCTAAGCACACATTTGTGCACATACAGAACTTCTTAAGTATCAGCACAACAACACTTCAGTATTAACTCAACAACCAGAGTTGGAACAAACTCAACCGAGCTACGCCAAGGGCAAACTTCTAGCATTAGCCTTACTTAGCTCCAGCTGGGGGCAAACAACCGTTTTTAAAACCTACCTGGACCTGAGTAAGACATCTCTCCTCATATTTCTCTCATTCACACTTGTACTACCAAAGTTGAAACATACTCAAGCAATCATAGACAAGGGATAACTCTTCAGTATCAATCTTACTTAGCTCCAGGTGGGGGCAAACGATTGTTTTCTTTCAAAACCAACCTGGACCTAAGTAAGACCCACTTATGAACTCAAATCACAGCCATACCACATATCCGTTAACCAGACCGAGCATCTATTCGGCCCCGAGGTCCCAACAGTGCTCGGCCGAGGGCAAGCAGTATAGAATCAGACAGAACATCCATTAAAAGGCAATACAGAACCAGACCGAGCATCTATTCGGTCCTGAAGTCCCAACAGTGCTTGGCCGGGGGCAAGCAGTATAGGAAATGTTCAAACATAGAAGCTAAACAACATCAAATTGCAGAATTCAAAAAGAAAATCATATCATCCAAGCAAAGAGCACAGAAGGCCTCATAACCAGCAGTGAAACAAAAAAAAAAAAGGGAAAGGAAAAAAGTGTCTTCATCAGAACAGAAATCAGAACAGAAAAGTAAAAAGTTCAACTTTCAACTTGCATCAACAGTGGGCAATTCAGGAGCAGCATCAGCAATTTTGTCAAGGCCATCCGCGGGAGGAGCAGTAGAGGAAGCTCCAACTTCCTGAGAAGTAGGAGCCACCTTAACTGCATCCTCCGTGGCTTCGGTCTCTAGGGTTTCAACCCCTTCAATGTCCATCGTTTCAGTGGCAACATTCATGCTCTGGGTCTCATTTACAGGATCATCTTCTGGGGAAACACTGTCTGGCAGAACAACAGGGATAGGAGTAGTCTTTAAACCCGAGGATCTCGAAGGAACAGGGATATCACGATGCAGAGAAGAGCCTTCAGGAACCATCGCAGCAGCTAAGGCGCTCGTCCAACCCTTCACAAAGAGTTTGTCTCGCAGCACTAGAACCTCCTCCTTGTATGCCGCCCCAGCTTCATCCCAGCCCTGTTGCCAGTGCTTGGCCTCCAGCGCAGTACGCTCGGCAGCCATCACAGCAATAACGGCCTCCAGCTCGGCCACCTTCCCCTCAAGCTGGGCCTGGGTCTCAATGGCAGTCTCCTTCGATTGTTCAGCAGAAGCGACAATCTTGTTCAAACGGAAGGCTTCCCTCTCAGCAGTTCGGCGTCCTTCCTTCTCCGACTCCAAGCTTACTGTCAGTCTTTCCCCATTCATTGCAGCTTCCAGCACGGCCCTTTCCAGCTCCTCAGCATGGGTAATGGACAGGTGCATTCTCTGGATACACCGCAAAGGACGACAAGGAATTCAGAAAAAAGGAAGATAGCAATGCAACAGTGAAGTTAAGAAAAAAGAACCTACAGCAGTCAACATTTGAAGGGTCCCCTTCAGGATAGGAATGTCACGAGGCCCATTATGGCCAGCCATATCAACCGGTATCAACAGAAACTTAGTCAAACTAAAGGCAAAATCCTGTGAAGCAACAACTGAATTAGAGGTGGAGATGGGCCTGCCCTCATATGATATCGGCGGCTCCCATCTCTCAAAAGTTTCATCCTCAGCGGGATCCTGAGAAGCCTCCCCCACCACGGCTTTGCCAGTTTCCCTCCTCCTCTTTTTTGCTCGGGCAGCGACCGAAGCGGAGGGCTCGGCGGTAGTTACTGGGGTCCCAGAAGCCCCAACCTCCATCTTCGCCTCCATAATGCTCTTCGTCTCGGTCTTCTCCACGGGGAATTGCAAAGCGCTAGAGGCTCCGAAGGCCTCGGCCTCTAAATCCACCAGCACCCTCCTCTTCGCCACAGATCCGCTCCCTGCGAAACTGGGGGCAGGGGAGGGCGCTCCCTCAGGTGCATCTTGACCAGTGCGGCATCTCGGAACCAGCGGGGTAAGAGACACCTCGGTCTCGGTATCAGAGTCCAGAAGGGCAGCAGCGAGTCTCGCCTTCTTCGGAATAACAGAGCGGTAACTTGACTGATAATCTAACAACTCAGGTGCAGATCTTTTCTTATACCTCAAGGCAGCCTTGATGGCTTCGGCATTCTCCCGATTCGGCCTTCGCTGGAAACGGGAAGGTTCTGTAAAAAGAAAGCAAACTATTAGAACAATATTCAGAACGAAGTAAGAAACGCAGAAGGCATTAAAAAGGGAGGCCCAGACCTGGGTAGCCGTCTTTCTGTGGCATCCTCTCAGACTGAAATTCGGTCCCAGCAGGAAACTCCCAATTTCCACCAACTTGTAGGAAATCGTCATTATGCTTATCCGAGTCAGGCAGTCCAGTGACTAAGTGGCAATCAGCGGAACGAACACGCAGGTAGTATGTACTATGGTCTTTGTTGTGAGAGAGGGTGTAACATCCCAGAATATCCCAGATATCAAGGTTCAAACCTAGTCGTCTATTAAGGGCAGATACGCCACAGACAACACGGAAAAGATTTACAGACACCTGCATTGGGGTCAACTGGACCTGATGCAGAAAACGGCGCACCAACGGGTCAAGAGGAAACCGAACCCCTCCCTCGACAATCGCAGCGACGGGAAAGGCAATGGTGTTCCTCGTGCCCATGCGTTTGGCATCCACCTTCGCCAGCGACAAGGTAACATCATGAGGAATGTTGTAATCTAGACGGAACATGGCCATGGCTTTCGGGGTATCAACTAAGGAACGGAACTTCCCCATGTGATTAAACTGATGGGACAGAAACGGGATTCAGATAGTGGAATACGAGATGCAGATGGCAAACGCACCAGACCAGATGATTAAGACAGAAAGAGAGGAGGAATCATAAGAAAACTTACAGAAATCACAGCAGTGACCACAAAGCAAGAATCAGCGGTGAAGAAGCCCAAGCGGAGCACCAGCGAGATCGGTCCAGAGGAATGGGAAGAAGCTCTCTCTCTCTCTTGCTCTCTCTTTCTCTTTCCTTGGAACTCACTAGAGGAATGGGAAGATCAAATCGAGGGTGGTTTGAATTGATGGCCTGAGCATTTATTGCACCAGTCGGCGCGCAGGCACACAAAGCACGATCTTCGGTATGGAATCGACGCATAATCTCTGCACGCCTATCACGCGTCGCCACATGTCACACGAAAGGACGCATGCGGGAACCGTGTGTCAGGATTGAACCGTCACCAGGGCCGAACTGGGGAGAAGCCGAAACGACGCGACGCTCGGAAGGCAGAACAATAGCTCCCCCCAAGGGAACCTTAGCGCGAGCTAGGGGGCAAATGAAGGGGCTAAATGCGAAATGGGCCAAGTCTAAGCCTTGGGCCGGCCCAATCCGACAAAGCCCAAATCCAAGTGGGTCAGATGAGTATATGGACAAACCAGTTGAGCCCAACTTCATGATCAACAGCCTGCCCATGACCTCCAGCGCTTGGGCCCAACCCGCAGCGGAAAGGCCAGCCCAGCCGAAGCGTTGGTCTGGGCCGAGCTGCGGAACGGAATTTGTGGACCAAACAGGTAATAGCCCAGCCCATCTTCATGAACAAGCCTAGACAAGGCCGAGTCGAGGCACGTCTGAACCGAACTGAAGTATATGAGTACCGAGCTGGAGAATCCTCACAAGGAAACGTGAGATCTGTGAGTGCAAGCATGTGAAGGTTGCCACCTCAGCTGGTCCCCCACACCTAGAATCACGGAAGTTGTTGAGCCAAAGGAATGTGGTTAGTTATCAGCATGCTTACAATGAGAATATACAATCAATGACAACTACCAAGTGGTCCCACGCCTAGAGCAATGCTGGAACGACACCTGGCAGCATCTATACTCCATGAACTCACCTTGAGAAGCAAGTAAGGAACACTATATATACAACATGAACTTCACATTGAAGGTAACGGAACAACTCCACTGAACACCACATTTACATACAAATTCGACTCTATACTCCTTGACCGATCACTGATTCCCACGCCGGAGGGGTTATCCGGCCAACCCCGGCCGGGCAGCTCTAACGGTGCTTCCTGTGGCAGGAACCTCAGCCCCTGGATAGTCCAACCGAGCGCGGAGCCCTGATCCACTTTCATCTAGTGCGGAATCCGGTACGCACACAATTCTATTTTGTGGAACCCAAAAAAATGGTTCCTGGGTATATTACAATTCTATTTCACCAAACACCAAATATTTTAATTGCTAACAATTTCCATAGACAAAAGATGGGACATTGTCACACAACTAGCACAACTGCCTTTATGACAATCTGTACCAGTACATAAAACAATATTTTTCCTTTGTTTTGGGCATTCCTCTTTGAAAATTTTTGCCTTATCAAGCAAACCAAATTTTGAATCTTCAAACAAAATAACAATACCAAATAAAAAAGTTAACATTCATTTAGAAAAATTATGAGAAGACAACCTTGATCTTTTCAATCACACAAAATACCAAACACATAAAGGGCACTGTGTGAGTGATTTTCCGACCACACTGCCAACTTAGCATTCAACTGGAGAACACTAGCAGAATAGATGACACTTGGCTAACCTGCAACAGAAAGAGAAGATTCCGGTGGTGGTTCGTCCACCCAGGGGCACTCCGACGATCAAGTCAGTATATCTCTCAAAGATAATCAATAGTGCTAATCTCATTATTCAGAATATAAATTGCGTACCTTAGACCCACGGGGGTGCCTCTCTTTTATAGCTAGCTCAATCTTGTCCCAACAGGAGCCTAGCCCTAAAGGACTTAGGATTACTGCCAATCTTGGACTCCTAGCAGGATTGGGATAAACTCTCTAAAAGTCTTATCTTTATCCAAATTGAAGTCCTTCCTTATTCTAGGACTCTTGTCCCTTATCCGCTTATCTCGGATTCCGATATTTTCGGAGATAACCTCGGCCTTGCCGAGATCACCTTGGCGTCATGACCAGGACACCTGGCACCTCGGCTGACATGTCGGCGTCACCTTGCCACGTGTTGGTACTCAGAAAATATATCCCCACAACTGCCCTCTAGGTTCTATTACCTCGGCATTCTGAGGTGATGGGACCTATATCGGTACTTAGTGTCAGTACATCGGATTAAACCGAAATCATCATCGTAGGCCGATATGTCTTCCTAAAGACCAAGAATTCCAAAAGCTCCTTCACGCGTATGAGCTGTTATACATAACAACTCAACCGTTTAGCCACGCGGTTTCTTCTTATTGGATCGTACTCCGGACGTGCTTATAAGTCATTTCGCGCCTACATGTGCCGTCTGACAAATCCGCTTTTCTAGGCTCATCAATTCTGTTTTGCCACCGTTTTAAGTTTTTTAACAAAAACTTTTTCCCTTCTTGTTTCTTCACTTTACTTCGTCTGTATTCAAAAACTTTATCTCTCTAGTCTTTCTCCAATCCTCCATTTTTCCAAGCTCTGAAGCTCTGCTGTCACCGCTGTTTCACCTTTTCCGGCGAAGTTCTTGCCAATTTGTTCCGCTGCCGTCGTTCTTCTGACTTCGGCGATCTCAAGCATCGGCTTCTTTTCTATGGTAATTCACCATTCCTTTTGGTCTTAATTCTTGTTGTGCTCCATGAAATTTTGCTTCATCATTAGTTGCCATTGTTGTTTTACTCGAACATTTGATTCACGAATCATGCATCTGAATGTGTTTATTTCACGATTTTGCCCTTTGCCCATGTCTTGAATACTCGCACTGCTCACAATTTTTCTACAACTTTGCAACTGTTCTTGACCTTGTACCCTTTCACACACTCTGTCACAGTGTTCTTGGCAGTTCACCCTTGTTCTTGATTCTAAAACACGTTCTTGTTTTCTGTTTCTTTTCCAGATTTCTGCCTCCAATCTTGCTCCCATAGAGTTAGGTTTTGGGATTTGTTTATAGAACCTACAAGGTTTTAGGAAAAACTAAAATGAACTCCTTCTAGATTCATACAAACCCTTACTGTAGTACGCTCTTAGGTTTTGAGGCGAGGTCCTTTAAACCCTTCAAAACACTTCTTCCTGAAATCTGATACCTCCATTTAGGCCGACGTCATGGGTATGTGGAAACATAGGGTAAACACCCCGGAAAAATTAGAGTACTTTAGGCAAGAGTTCGAGATCTCGACCGACGTCCATCTGAGGTTGGCTGGGGATGACGACTCCATCATGCCCACCACTGACTCTATGCCCTTTCCTGTAGTTGCCTTCATTGAGTGCGGACTTCGGCTTCCACTTAATACCATTTTTCGTGAAATACTTCACTACTATAAACTGAACCCAATGCAGCTTGCCATCAACTCCTATCGAGTTATTAATGGCATCATAGCCTTAGCCAAACAAAAGAATGTTAGGATTACCTTAGCCGATATCTAGTATTGTTACACCATGTGTGGCCTTAAAAAAGACACGGGCTATGTTTACTACCTCAAGCCGAGATCCACAGAATACAAAATCGTAGCCGACCTCCCAGACTCCAACAAGGGAGCTGGAGATGATTACTTTATTACCTCAGGGAACTGGGAATTTGTTCCAGACGAGGACCTCCATCTCTACTCTCTTCCTCGTTTAGTTTTTGTAGAGGGCAATGGTAAGAGCCCTGTGTTCATATTGACTTGTTTTTAAAGTCCTCAGTACTTTGTTCGTTTTTAATGTCTGTTTTTTCTTGCAGCTCTTCCTCAGCCACCAAAGGGTTTCTGTCAGTCTTTCTTTCCCAGCAAAGACTTGAGGAAACTCTTGGATCTGCCAGTCCTCAAACGGAGAGCTCCTCTGGTGCTTAATTTCATTCCCACTTACAAATCAGTACTCCCCAACGTCCCAAAAAAGAAGAAGAAGAGCCTTTCTCCACCTTCTACCACAACTCCACAAGTTGCGTCCACATCTCGGACAGACCAAGGATCAACCTCTGATCCAGCTGAGCAGCCGTCAACCTCGGCTCCATATCTGATCCTGATATCCCAGCGACAACGCCGGCGACGAACCGTTTTTCTTCCGAAATGGGCCGCCAAAAGGCTGTCGCAAAAGACCTCTTGGCCAGCATCCCTTTTGATGTTGACGCTCGGCCAACACAAACCCAGCCTCCACCAAAGCAAAAAAGAATAAAAAAGGCTCAGCCAAAGGCAAAGGTGACTCAGGTTGATACTGAGGACACCTTGCCGATCTCCAAACTGGTTGAGAGCGATAAAACCACCTCCATCCCTGAGAAGAGGTCTGCTGAAACACAACCATCAGAATCCCCCAGAGCAAAAAGGCCGAGGTCATCCTCTGCAACCGCCTCGGGGTCTCAAAAACACGATGCCCCCTGGGCCCCCAAAATCACTCTGGAAGATAAGCCGGTTATGGCCAGCGATAGTGCCGATGACATAAATGTCGGCGTTGCCCTCAGTACCGCTCTACTTCTCCCCGGCGATCTCGACCGAAATGCCGAGTTGAGCGAATATGAGAACTACGCCTTGATGCTTCAGCGCTCTGTTCAAGTGAGTGACTTTATTTGGTTACTTTTCTTTCTTTCCTGTACTTAGAAAAAATTTGTAATAACTTCTGCTTTGTTGTATTCTTTCTCAGGCAATCCAGCATGCCCATTCTTTCTCAGTTCAATCTTTCGAGAATCGGGAGAAGCTGGCCGAGAAGAAGAGGGAAGTTGCTAGTCTGCAAAAGACCAACAAAAGTCTACAATCAAAAATGAAGAAGTTAGAAGACCAGGCCGAGGCTGCCATCAAAGCTAAAGATGATGCTGAAGAAAAAGTTTGTGCTGCTGAGGCGATAAACAAAGTCCTTCAAGCCCAGCTGAAAGAGGCCGAGGATAAGATGGCCGAGGCCCAAAAGGAGCTTTAAGACACCCTGGCCACCAAAGAAGCTGAAGTTAAGGCCGCCGATGAGAGGGCATATGCTGAAGGGGTGGCCGACATCACGACGGACTACGAAAAACAAGTGAAGCAGGCATGCAACAGGGGTTTCTCCCTTGGCTGGATGACCTTGCTCAAAAGGCTTGATGTCCCCCGGGAACTCCCCCCTCAGAAATGCCGATGTCCTTCCTCTGCCATTCCCCCCAACTCCAACCCAATCCACCGACGACGACTTTGAGTCTAAGGAGGAGGTTTTGGTGAGGAAGTCGAAAGTCATTACTGGGGCCAAGTCTTTTCCTCAAAATGAGCAAGTCCTAGACTTGACTCAAGATGAGGGGATTGAGGAGGTTCCTAAGGAGGCTACCCCTGAGCAGGCATCATCGGACTTGCCTTTCGCCGACAAGAGCCTTGATCTGACACTTCAAGAAATTGATGCCGAGCTTGCGGCCGAGAAGACAACCGAGATGTCTTCCCAGCAGTCTTTTGAGATCTAGACCCAGCCTACTACTGTTGCTGAGGAATCTTAGTTTTTATGTTTTTTTCGCTTCCTTCTGTGCTTTGTACTTTGTACTTCTTTGTTTTTAAGACGATGTAAGCTTTTCATATGGCCGACGTGCCTTTTAGTGAATACAACTTCCTTCTTTCTTGAATGTTTGCATGTTTGTCTTCCCTTTATTGCTTCTTGTATGACGTTCATACTTAGAATAATTTCGTGTCTTCAAGAAGCACCGTAGACTTGTGCAATCTTCTCGAGGTGAAACACCTTAGTTTACATCGGCAAGTACATAAGTACTTAGCTTAATACTCCCTTGGTTTAACTTTAACTTGTAAACTTTTTGCAAGTTTTAACAAATGTAAAACATTATCTCGGTTTAACTTCAACTTGTAAACTTTTCTCAAGTTTCAACAAGTGTTAAACATCATCTCGGTTTAACTTGAACTTGTAAACTTTTCTCAAGTTTCAACAAGTGTTAAACATCATCTCGGTTTAACTTCAACTTGTAAACTTTTCTCAAGTTTCAACAAGTGTTAAACATCATCTTTCTTTCTCTCTGCCCCCTAATGTGAACCTAAGTTCCACTTGGGTTCTCATTATGCATGCATTCAAGAAATATCGGCAAGTATCTTAAAAATGTAGACGAATTCTACTGAAATTTTATTCATTATGTCGGCAAGAAACAAGGAACATCTAATGATAAAAGAATTTCAAATTACAAGTGTTCCAAGGCCTTGGTAATTCTTTGCCTTCATTATCTTCAAGCCGATATGCCCCATTGCCCAATACTGAGATGATTCTGTAGGGTCCTTCCCAGTTTGGGCCAAGCTTGCCCTCCCTGGGATCCTTCTTGTTGCCGACGACTTTTCTCAGGACTAGGTCGCCAACTTGGAACTCCCTTGGGTTAACTTTTTTATTGTAAGCTCTGGCAAGCTGCTGCTGGTATGCTACTAGTTGAATTGCAGCTCTCTCTCTTCTTTCTTCTAGTAGGTCCAGATCTCGGGCTAAGAGTACATCATTAGTCCCGTTATCTACTCCCTGAGTTCTGATCCCAGGGATGCCGACTTCTAGCGGAATGACAGCTTCTGTGCCATAGGCCATGGCAAAGGGGGATTCCTCTGTTGATCTTTTCGGCGTGGTCCGATATGCTCAGAGCACACTTGGTAGTTCATCCACCCACTTTTCCTTTGCTACCTGCAGCCTCTTCTTTATCCCATCCAAGATAACTTTGTTGGATGCTTTTGCTTGTCCATTGCTCTGAGGAAAACTTGGGGTTGAAAAGTAGTTCTTGATCTTGAACTTTGCACATAAGCTTTTGATTAGATTACTATCAAATTGTGTTCTATTGTCGGCAACTATTGCCCTTGGAATCCCAAATCTTGTGATGATATTTTTCCAGATGAAGTTCTTTACATCTACATCTCGTATTTTGGCAAGGGGTTCAGCTTCTATCCATTTAGTGAAGTAATCCGTTGCTACCAGCAAGTACTTCCTTTGCCCAGTTGCTTGGGGTAGTTGGCCGACAAGATCCATTCCCCATTGGGCAAACGGCCAAGGACTGGATACTGGGTTCAGGTCTGCTGCTGGTTGGTGTATCAGAGGTGCAAACCTTTGGCACTTTTCACACTTCTTGGCATAGGCTTCTGCGTCTTTCTGCATGTAGGGCCACCAATACCCCTGGGTAATGGCCCTGTGGGCTAGTGATCTGCCCCCGGTGTGGCTTCCACAAATTCCTTCATGTATTTCATATAAAAAATCTTCCACTTGTGAATGGTGTACACACCTTAAAAGTGGTCCAGTGAAAGATCTTCTGTAGAGATGTCCTTCAGCTGTTAGACTAAATCTTGCTGACTTCAGTCTGATCTTATGTGCCTCCTTGTGGTCATCTGGCAACTTTCCTTCTTTCAGGAATGTAACAATTGCATCCATCCAGCTTGGTCCTATGTTTACACACATTTCTTCACGCTCTGTGGTTCATGGTTCGATGCTCGGGCCCGACAAGTAGTCAACCATTATTGTCCTCGCTTTTCCAGGTTGTACTGCGCTAGCTAGGTTGGCCAACGCATCGGCGTGACTATTATCAACTTGGCTAACCTGATGTAGTCGGCAATTCTGAAACAAGGCCACTAACCTGTTGACTTCCTTCGCGTAGGCTGACATCCTTTCATCTCGGGCTACAAACTCGCCCGTTGTCTGGTTGACTATGAGCTGGGAGTCACAGAAGACTATCACTTCATCTGCTTCTGCTGCTACTACCAGTTTTATTCATGCAATCAATGCTTCATACTCTGCTTCATTGTTTGAGGCCTTGAACCCTAATCGAATGGACTGTTCCAATATCTCTCCGTTTGGAGATACCAATACTACTCTTGCCCCCGCTCCTTGTTGGTTTGAGCTCCCATCGATAAACAGTCGAAAGGAGTCGCTGACGTAAATGCTGCAGGGTCTGAGTTTTTCCTTTTTCCTTTGTTCTGCTGCATTTGGCTGGGCTCCTCCTTGCTTGTTTGGACATCGTTCATTTTGGCTCGACGGAGCCTGATGTTCGATGGATTCTGGCGTGAACTCTGCCACGAAGTCGGCCAAAACTTGGCCTTTGATTGCTGTTCTAGGTCTGTACTCCAGGTCATACTGGCCCAAGGTGACTGCCCATCTGGCTATTCTTCCTGTCAAGTCTCCTTGTTGCAGTAAGGACTTCAAGGGGTGTTCAGTTAGCACCACAATTTTATGGGCCTGGAAGTAATGGTTCGGCTTTTTTGAAGCCATTACTAAGGCCAGTGCTAATTTCTCTAAGGGTAGATACCTCGTTTCTGCATCAGCTAGGGTTTTGCTTACATAGTAAACAGCCCTTTGTTCTCCTTTCTCTTCTCGGACTACCACTGCGCTTATCGCATGCTCTGAAACTGCTAAGTATAAAAACAGCTCCTCTCTAGGTTCTGGATTTGAAAGAACTGGGGCTGTGGTCAAATACTTCTTTAGGTCGGCCAAGGCAGCTTCGCATTTTTTGGTCCACAGGAAGTCTGTGGCTTTCTTTACTAAGTTAAAGAAAGGTCTGCACTTGTCTGAGCTTCTGCTGATGAACCTATTCAGGGCTGCGGCCCTTCCAGTTAGCATTTGTACCTGTTTTGCCGACGTTGGGCTCTTCAACTCCATGATGGCCTTGATCTGATTGGGGCTGGCCTCAATGTCCTTTCTGGTCACCAGGTATCCCAAGAACTTACCAGATCCAACTCCAAATGCACACTTCGATGCATTGAGTCGGAGCTAATATGTCTCAAGTATTTCGAAGACTGCTTTGAGGTTGGCCAGATGAGCCTCAGGTTCCTTAGTCTTCACGACCATGTCATCGATGTAGACTTCCATCGTTCTGCCAATTAGGTGTTTGAACATCTTGGTTGCCAACCTTTGGTAAGTTGTTCCTGCGTTTTTCAACCCAAAAGGCATCACTTTGTAGCAATACAGCCCTTTTGGGGTGGTAAACGCAGTCTTCTCCTCGTCCTCGGGGTGCATGGCTATCTGGTGATACCCCCTATAGGCATCCAGGAAGCTCATCCTTCCATGCCCCGAAGTGGCATCCACTAGCTGGTCAATCTTGGGTAGAGGGAAGCTGTCTTTGGGACAGGCCTTGTTTAAACTGGTAAAGTCTACGCAGACCCTCCATTTACCATTCTTCTTCTTCACCACTACTGTGTTTGATAGCCATGTCGGGTAATTTACCTCTCGAATGGCCCTGGCCTCGAGAAGTCTATCTACTTCCTCTTCTACTGCTTCAACGTGTGCCAACGTCGGTCTTCTCGCTCATTGAATTACAGGTTTAGTCGACCTGTCAATGTTCAGCTTATGGCAAGTGACCTCGGGGTGAATGCTAGGCATTTCGTAGGGCGTCCACGCGAACACCTCAATATTTGCTCTCAAAAAAGCTTCCAACTCTTTCTCCTCTTCTTCTGCTAAGCCAGAGCCGAGAAGAAAAAAGCGTTCTTCATCCCCCTCTTGGACGAGGATTTTCTTCAGTGCTTCTTCACTCTTCTCGGCTAGCTTCTTGCCGACATCCTCTAGGACCTCCACGTCCTCGTCTTCGATTTTTGCCTTCTCTGGTTCTCGAATGCTGCAGGTGGATTTCATTGCTGCCATGGAGCAGTTTTTTGCCTGCAGTTGATCTCCTCTGACTTCTTCAATCCCATGCTCTGTGGGGAACCGCAATAGTGGATGCAATGTTGAGGGAACAACCCCCATTGCATGCAACCATGGCTTTCCCAAAATGATGTTGTAAGGGGAGGGTGTGTCGATTACGGTGAACTCGGTTGTTATCTTCCTAGTGCCTGCTTGCACCTCCAAGCTGGTTGTTCCCAGTGGCCATGTCGGCGTTCCATTGAACCCGATCATTGGGCTATTGGATTGCTCCATATCGTCTGGGTGAAGGCCGAGCTCCTTGTAACATCGGACGTACATGATGTCACAAGAGCTGCCTTGATCAATCAGGATGCGTTTTACTTGGCATTCCCTAACCTGGAGGGATACTACCAAGGCATCATTATGCGGATGCTGTACCATCTCAAGGTCGGCTTCTGAAAAGGACACTGCTGGTCCTTGGCACTCCTCTGCCCGATGTCTCTTCTCCCCGACTTGGTAGACATGTTACAGGTGCTTTACCTTCTGGGTCTCCCACCTGATTTCGTTCTCGTTGACCTTCGAGGTGAATCACATTGACTACCCGAGGTCCTCCTGCTTGAGGTTGCTGTACTGGGGGAGGCAGAGCTGCTGGCGCCTGGGGCAGTCTTGCCTGTTCTTCCCTTGTCCTGGCCTCATCAACAAGGTCTCTCAGATGGCCTTGTCTCACCAGGTCTTCCAAGTGTGTTTTCAGGGCTCTACAGCCCTGAGTCATATGCCCATCTTCATTGTGGTAAGCACAACGCCTACCCAGGTTTCTTCCCATAAATTCTCCTAGTGCCCTTGCTGGTGCTCTGAAATAGGGTTGATTCCGAATTTGTTCCAGGACTTTGTGAATTGGGATTCGGAACACAATAGTCACTGCCTGTGCAACCCTTAGTTCTGTTTCTTGCTTGCTCGATCCATTGTTACCTCGGCCTTACTTCGGCGAACCGTTTCCTTTCTCTTGCTTTGTTTCCTTGGTCCCCGATATATCTTCTTTGGCTCTGGCATACTTCTCGATTCTCGCCATGAGCTCTTCCATGCTTTTTGGCAATGTCTTTGCCAAAGACTTCCGTAGTGGACAGTTTTCTTTTGGGCCGTTCTTGAAAAACACGACCGCTACTTCTTGATTACACTCGGGTATTCGGTTGAACACCTCATAGTATCTTTTTGCATAGGCCCTAAGGCCTTCATCCTTGCTGATCTTCAGAGCCATCAATGCACCCACCCTTAATGGCTGCAGCTTGTTTGTCACGAACCTGGCCACAAACATCTCGGCCAGACTTTCCCAAGTCTTCACGCTTCCCTTTGGTAGTTTGTGAAACCAATCTAATGTAATCTCCTTGAAGGATGAGGGGAACACTTTGCAGAGTAACGGCTCGTTCCCACTATACAATGCCATTGAGTTCAAATATAATCCAACATGGAAGTTGGGGTCTGACTTATCATCGTATATTTGGAACCTCGGCATACTGAATCTCTTCGGTGCCTCAAACCTGTCCAACTCTACCGAGAATGGTGTCCTTGGCTTATCTGGGGAGGTTACCTCGGCGTAGGCATTCTATTGCTTCCTCTTGAGGTAATCTCTTAAGTCCTCCTTTGTCCGCCCAGGAGTTCGGCTATCTCCTGCTTTCAGTCTTTTTGGTGCACTACTTTCAGCTTCGTGGTGAGTCCTCTTCGACCCCTCTCCATAAGTTGTGTCGAAGCACAGCGCCTGCCCCTAGATATGCCGATGTCCTTTGGGGTCTGCCTCCTTTGTTCGATGCGTCCTCCGTGATTCTTCTCTTCTTGACTCTCTTCGCCCGACTTCCCTAGAAGGTCGGTGAGAGTATCTTTCGCTCTCGTTGTGCTGAGGGGCTACGGGGATTATTTTCTGCCCTCCCTTCTGGGCATTGGCCGCTGGAATCGGCGTGTCCTGTAGCGGGAATGGCGGCTGCATGACGTTATTTTGCATCATGAAATTGACGACCCGACTGCAGGTCTGCCAATTTGTTTGCCATATCTTTTACCTCTTCGTCCCTCCGCAGGCACCTATCCTTCCATACTTGGAGGTCGTCCTCGTTGTAGTAGCCACTTCGATCTGGTTTCTTTGGTACGTCGCCAGTCTGGCCGACGTCTTTCACTCCGTGATTCTGGTCACGAGTTTCTGCGTTACATTCGTCTCCTGCGATATCAAGGTCCAATAGGGTCTCCTACTCCCAGCAGGAGTGTCGTCCCCAATCTTTTCCTTCTGTCCGTTACTGGCCATCTATTCTCCTTTCTTTCCCACAGACGGCGCCAAATTGTGTGAGTGATTTTCCGACCAAACTGCCAACTTAGTATTCAACTGGAGAACACTGGCAGAATAGATGACACCTGACTAACCTGCAACAGAAAGAGAAGATTCCGACGGTGGTTCGTCCACCCGGGGGCACTTCGACGATCAAGTTAGTATATCTCTCAAAGATAATCAATAGTGCTAATCTCACTATTCAGAATATAAATTGTGTACCTTAGACCCACGGGGGGTGCCTCTCTTTTATAGCTAACTCAATCCTTGTCCCAACAGGAGCCTAGCCCTAAAGGACTTAGGATTACTGCCAATCTTGGACTCCTAGCAGGATTGGATAAACTCTCTAAGAGTCTTATCTTTATCCAAACTGAAGTCCTTCCTTATTCTAGGACTCTTGTCCCTTATCCGCTTATCTCGGATTCCAATATTTTCGGTAGATAACCTCGGCCTTGCTGAGATCACCTTGGCGTCATGACCAGGACACCTGGCACCTCGGCTGACATGTCGGCGTCACCTTGCCACGTGTTGGTACTCAGAAAATATATCCCCACAGGCACCATATCCTAGGAATTGTAACTCTTCCAACACCAAAAGCATCACCTATTCACACCAACATAAGAGAAAACATAGAACAATTTAGAAGAGATTGAAAAAATACACCCAAATACCATATAATACATTCACAAAAAAAAAAAAAAATCTACAGAGAAGAAACATATAAGAAGGTCAATAACCAAAGTAATAATGGTTATGGAACTAAGTATTATATTATTTTGAAGGTCAATAACCAAAGTTCAAATTGCTCTATACTTTGGAAAACATGAACTGAAAGCAACTCAAAAATTAAAAAGCATCAACAAAATACATAAATTTTTTTAGAAGTTAAGGAGACTCAAATTTGAGTCTCTTTATTGGAAGAATGCGATCTAAGCCGTTAGGGTGTTGCCTAGGGAACACTGCCATAGTTCATACATAAGCCCATGAAAGTGTTTAGGGTAATCAAGAAGATTAGTGAGACTGGATCTTGTCATGGCCCGCCTAGATGATGTAATGGGAGTAAGGTATATCTTGGTACAAATTTGAAATTATGAAATAGATTACTTAAATATGTCATATCACTAGAAATTGATTACAGCAAGAGTGGTGACATCAACTAGACATACTTGATTTTTGGAACAGATAACAAGTAAAACACAATCCAAAGAACAAGATGAAAATATATGGATGAGCTGAGGTAAAGGTTCAAAATTAAAACCTTTCAAGTAGTCACCTATCAGGACATCCCTTGGCAGCTGCATAACTCCGGTTCTGCATCTTTCAGCAAAACACATTTCAGGCTTAGAGGTGGCTTGAAATCGAAGAATGTAGAACCTAATTACATTAAACATACCAGTAGCTCATCATAAGCTCTCCTTTTTGTTGTTAGTTTAATGTTGAGAATGAGCACTTGCCTACAGCAAGAGTAAGTGGCAAACCCCAACATCATTATTAGAGATTTGGAAGCAAGGTGTACAAACTTCCTACTTCATCCCTGGAAAATGTAGGCGAAGTATCAATGTCCTTAAAATTACTACTTATGTTGGCAAATGCTATGGAGATAATTAGCTATTTGAAGAATGGACCCCACAAATTTTCATATTATTGGTGCTTTCCTAAACCCCTAAATTTCCATATTTTCACAATATTTTGCAGCAGAATAAAGTTGAGGCCTTAAATTCTTGAGTTCATGAAAGAGTCATGACATAAGGATCAAACTGGCATTAAGTCATTGACACAACAATTTGCAGTCAAACATGGAGCAGTACTAATCAACAAATTATTTGGAAGAAACAACCACACAAAATATATGACAAGAATGAGCATAGCACAACTATCAAGCATAAGAATAGATCAATTACAACTTTCGAAAATAGCTGATCAAATAAAAAAGTTTCAGCTATTCAGTTATCGGAATCCGCAAATGTAAAGGAATTAACAAGTTTGTATAGTTTTTTAAACTTAAAGGATCCCTGGACAAGCATCTTGATTAAACAACATAACATAGCAAATGAAATTTATTAAAAGGTTTAGAATAAGAGAAAAGTGATAATTATATATAAAGTATGAAAATATAACATTGCCTTTTTTTTTTTTGGAATTTTTCAAAAAAAATTACTTTTTTAATATTTGTGATAGGCTAAAAAAAAACTAAAAATTGACGTAAATTTTTAAAAAATATTGGAAAAGGAGATGGCTGATTAAATGCGTATCTGACAACTATAAACTTATCTACTTGTATGCATAAAATAAATTATATGACAATGAAATGCAAGAATCCAGTCCACCAAAAACAGATTCTTGATTTCCAAGATTGAACTCAAAAAAAATTTCATGTGTTTATTCTTTAATTTTTTCAAATTCCAATTTGAATTTTTTTTGTGGGTATTTTTCCAGATCAATTCTACTAATTAACATGCTCCATTGGTTTCACGCAATCACCCAATTAAGTTATTACCCAAATTAACAATCAATTTAAACTTTCATTCTCTCGTGTTAAATCTTCAATCCAACCAAAAACCCAGAAAATTCCGATTCCAACAAATCTCAAACCCAAAATTCCCAATTCACAAACATTTGTTCACTAGAATTGTACAATAATTAGCAAAGAAACACAAATTGAGGCCCTAATTGCACAATAATTAATCCAAATTCAAAACTCAAACGCAACTCAAAGTCAAAGAGAGAGTAAGAAAGAGGAAGACTCACTTAGCTAGGTCGCCGAGCTGACGCAAGAAGCCAACGAGACTGACCATGGGTGCTTGTTACTTTTGCAATTCCTTAAGGCATGTATGTAATTTTGGTAAAAATTCATCAGAAAATAGAGAAGATAACAGAAACCCATGAAAAAAAAAATTAAAAATTGAAACTTGAGGGAAATGGGTAGTAGTTACTTTTATAATTCTGAAGGCTGAGGACTCGAAGTGTCACGACCCAAATCTGCCCTTAAAGGTTTAGCGTCGTAACCGGCCAGTATTCCTTGGATTACCAAAGGCCTCTGTACAGAATAACATAGAATTAAGTGGCTAACGGAAGTAAATACACAAAATATAATGTCCAATGAGTTGTGTAAACATACATGGGACATAAATTTTCAAACTTTATATATACATACACGTGACATCATAATTATAGTAGTCTCACATCACATTCATTACAGATATAATCAGAAGGGGACTTAGCCCAATGTACTGAAAAGCAGAAAACTTGTTCATATTCCAAAAAGAAAACGAAGTCTTAACGTTCACAAAACATGACCACTCGACTCTTTCCGGAACCTCCTTGGGAGGCACAAAGGGTGGCCAACAAAACAGAAGTCCAGGCGATCAACTCTGAGCATGGTCACGCGCCTAGTCACCTACATACATAAATAATAGAGTGAGCGAAAACCCAATGAATAATAGCAGAGTAAAGAGTTTTATGGATGATGTCTAGAACAATTTTCAAATCTCATAGCAAATCAGAATTATATTCATGCATGTATCAGAAACAGAGTCATATTCTTACCCACATTCAAATCATGCGGGTACATCCATTAGCATTAACATATCTCTTTGGTCAAGGATATCAAGTTCCATAAAGGAACCTCCGGTACCGGGTAACATATCTCATACATGGGCCATGATATTGTTTCTCCAGGGCGAGGGCGAGGGCGAGGGCCACGACATTGTTTTCCTTGGGCGAGGGCCTCATGCTCATAAGTTACAGTATTATATCCCCTGGGCGAGGGTGTAGACACCCCATTTTTGACCATCCTCAAGACTTGGATGTTCTTGCAGGTACATCCAGTGACAGGTTTGATTGCTCGTCGAGCACTTGAAATCCGTGGCAGAACGCCACAGGTTTGAGCTTTCCAAACCCTGCATCCATTCTTTCTCATTTTTGGACCATGTTTTGGTCCTTCCAGATTGTTGTTTGTGGTGCACTGCCGGCCATCAATGAGCCACTACTGGCCATCACTGATAGTCGGCCGGCCACCAGTACATTAGTAGAGATTTTGTGATATTTTTGACAGCTGTTTGCACAGAATAGCCCATCTGCTTGCACGTGGATGGTTGGATCTTTACAAGAGGCTTTTGTATCTTTTATATATAGAGGTCATCTTCTTGCATGTGAGGGGCTGAACATTTTGGAAGACAAAAAAATTCTCTCTCTCTCTTTCTAGAATCCTCTCTCTCTATATTTTGGGCTTGAAAATGAGTTTTCTCTACAAATTTGCAATAGCACCCTTAGCCAAACACTTCCACCTTGGAGTTGAGGTTCTTGGAGGCCTTGTTTGAGGTTCTTAGAGTGGTTTTGACTCAGAATTTCAGCTGTTTTGTTGCTGTGCTTCAAAGGTATAAGCTTGTCCCTTTTAAGCTTTATTTTGGTTAAGTGTTTGGCCATCTTTTTGCAATACTTTGAGGATAGTTTTAACCTCTAAAAAACTCTATTTTTAAGGTTTTAAAATCATGGTTTGAGCCTTGTTTAGTTAGGGGGCGGTTTCCTCCCTTTGCTCTTTGGCTTGTAAAGCCTTTTGAGCCATCTTTCAAAGCTTTTGAAACAACCTTTTCTTGGCCTTTTAACCACTGAATTCCAAGGGAATTTCAGTGGTGAAAAGTTAGTTTTAAGGTCCAAAATAGGAGGGGGTGGCCTCCCTTCTTTGTGTTTTGTTTGCATGTGTTGATGGCCTAACGTTGAGCATGTTTTTCTACCTATTTGAGACTTGATCTTAGTGTGTTTTTGCCACTGATTTAGCATGCTTTAACTCTGTTTTGAGTGATCTTGGTCATATGAGCCTTGTCATGCATGGTTGTATTGTAAATTGCCTTACTAGCTTTGTATTTCAAGGCTTCTAACATGCTTTATTTGAGTTGTTTGTATGATATGGCATCATTTAACATATGATTTCAGTGTGTTTAGCTCTATCACACTCTCACTTTTATCACTCTTTTATCGCTTTTGAGAGTTGTGCTTTGTATCTTGTTTATGAGAAAACATGCGAGTATGTTTTTCCTGCCATTTAAGCTACCATCTCAGCATGTTTTGGCCTATGTTTTGACATGTTTAAGCTCTGTCCAGAGCTGGTTTGGTCATTTGTGCTTGATATTGCATGCCTCTAGTGTAGTGTTCTTCACTAGCTTTAATGCTTTGGCACTTAACATGTTGTACATGTGTTGCTTGCATGTTTTAGCATTATTTGGCATGCCATTTCAGCACTGAAATTCTGCAACCTCGCTCGTTTCTTCATTTTTCTATTTGTTTTGAGGGTTGGTTAACCTTAGGTTGTGTTTAAGCATGAGATAGAGCTTGTGCTCAATGTCTTTAACTCTCTTTTGAGGGTTTCTACTAGTCAAAGGCATGATCTCTCTCATGTCTTAAACCATTCTTTGGTTAACTCTCTCTCTAATTAGAGGACAATCACTTGGACTTAACCGGCTAAAGAATGGCTTGGTAATGCTAAAATGAGTAAATAAAATGAACCAAGTAAAACATGACCAAGATAAGCATGTTATGTGAGCATTGCATTGTGTTCAATCGGATGTTATATTGAACACAAGGAAAATTGGTTCATTTCATACTTGAAGTGATGAAATGAGCCAATCTCCTTTGTCTCCATTGCCTTTGATCATCCATGATGAGGTAGTGGACTTGAGTCTTTGTTTTGTACATTTATTGAATGTGTACAAGTTGGATCCTTGGCCATCATGCATTGAAAATGCTTGATTGGTGGCTTTAGACCCAATAGCTCCTCTCATTTGATGTTTTGAGATGATAAGGAGAGGGTGTAGTACAAACATACCCTTGGGAGACCTTCATTTTTCCTCTGTTTGAGCTCTGTTGCAGAATGGTGATTCAGCACACCAGTGGCCGACAATGCTTCATCAATGGCCGGTAAGGCTTCATTGTTGGCCGGCAGTGCCTCTCTTTGGCCGGTAGGTGGTCGGCAGCAGCTTCTCATGGTCGGCAGGCCACTGGTGCATTCCTCAGCATGGAATTGGTAAGGTAGTGCAGAAAGTTCTTGGAGTAACCCTGCAAACAAAGCCTTTCAAGAGCAAATCGGTGGGCTTTTCGGGGCGAGAAACCCAATGCATGCATGGTCAACTTTCTGAAGCAGAGCTGAAGTAGTGTAATTTTATGCTTTACTTGTTAGTTTGTATTGGTTTTGTAATTTAATTAATTAGTTTGCTAATTGATTAAGTGTTGTAATAATTAAGTAGCTTAGTTTAGCTATTTCTTTATTGTTTTGTAATAATTAGTAAGTAGTTTACTAGTCATTCAATTTTGTTGTGTAATAATTAGTCTAATTAGTTTAATTAGATTAGGTTGATTAGCTTAGCTTAGCTTAGCGTAGCTTAGCTCATTTATTCGGACCCTCCTTCGCGAGGGAGTAGTGTTGTAATAAGCGTGCGTGCGTGTGTGCATGTCTTCCAACCCCGCTTCTTTCTCCCTTTTACTTAACCGCTTTCGATGGTTAGTTTAGGGTCATTTTCAATTAGCATACCTTATGCTTTGCATGTTTGCATCATTCATTTGTCTTGCATGCACTAGGCTCGGTACATCATTCAAACTGCATTGTATTTCAATACCTATTTGAATACGTGTATCAAATCGTCGCATTCATATGCCATCTTAGATAGCCGAGCCTATTTAGTTGCATTATTGCATGTGTTGCATTAGGCATCTAGCATAGCTAGGATCATGCATTGTTTCTAACTAGCTTTTGTTTTGGCTTGGAGTACACTGTATGTGTTACGCTTTAGCATACTTGCCTAAGTGTGAGTGTTGCCGTGATAGCATACTTGCCATGAGGCTATTTGCTTGAATGCTTAACTGCATGAATGCCTGTGGGTGAAGGCTTGGTTGCCTGAATTGGAACAACTCGATGATTGTGAGTTTTAAGCCCACTTTGCGAAGTGGCAAAATCATGTTTTCAAGCCCACTTGAGGGTGGCAAAATCCGCTTTAGCCCGCTTGCGAGTGGCACTTTCAAACCATTTTCAAAAACAAACATGAGTTGTTTTGTTCAAATTCTCGTGATTGAGTCTATACTTGTATGTGTACGCCACATAGTAAAGTTAGCTAATAATCAGAATAAGAACATATGAGGTTAATAACACAACATATCATGGTAGTAGAGGCCGATCTTTTGATCGGGCGAGCGGGGGTGCTCATTTCAGGACCTTTCCCTCTTGTACCCAAGTTCTCGAGCCGAGGCAACTTTGGTGATGACAGACACGTGGCCTTTGGCACGAGTCAGGGTTTCCTAAATTTCCCAAAAATAAAATATTTAGGTGGCGACTCTGTAATGTGGCAAAGCAGTCCATGTTTGGTGCTTTTTTTATTCAAAATCGATTTTCTAAAACGATTTGCCGGATTTGGACTCTTTGGTGTTTATCAGTCTCACATTGCATTTTGTGAGATTAGATTCAGAACCGTGACAGGAGTCCGAACTGTAGTAAAACCAATTCGCGCCTCTCCAAAACGGTTTGCCAATGCGAAGAAAGTCGAGTCTACAGTTTTTGGTGACTTTGCTGGGGATTCAGAGAACTTGACTCGAACTCATGATATGTTGTTTTATCTACGTTTATGTGTTTCTTTGCATTGCATTTGCATTGGTGCGCCTAAGTCACAGTGTTTGCCATCTGCTATTCCTGAACGGTTTGCCGGAGGCTTGCTTGGAAAAGCGTGCCATAAGGCTGACCGGTTGCCGGCTCTGCCACGATGGGAACATAAACCTCGGATTTGGACTACCGCTATACCGTTTGATCCTCCTTTCACTTCTCGGTATTAGGAGCGAGAGGTATATTAGGTGGTCTTGCTGAGGCACCCTTTTTGACCATTTGACCTAGTTGCATATCGAAAGCCGTAGAGATTGTTCCAAACTAGGACAGGTTGCTTACCCAAATGCAGGATTGTTTGAAACCGCATGCGTGCGTAGTGAATCCCTAGTTCCTGACGAAACTAGGACAAAGAAACCCTACCCCACCATAGGGGTGTTTTGGCTCTCACTTGCTTGATATGTGCTGTTAGGGTGTGTCTCTACAGGAATGTATGTATCAGTTGCAAGTTTGGGTATTAGTCTGAGGACATCAGTGTTTGAGGGTATCAGTATTGTGGTAGAAAATTTGGGGGCAGAAATCAGTATTCGAGTACAAATTGTCCAGCTTATGATTTCAACTATGTGTTGTCTTTGTCTAAGCCGAGGCGCTGTACGTTTTTCTGATTTTTTTTGTTTCTTTTGCTTTATTTTCTGTTTTGCAAGGTAGTATTTTCACCATTGCTTCTGACGAGGCAGTTACCCCTCAAGCACTCTGGACCAGAGTAAGGAGGCTTTATCGATCTAGGGATCTTGTGAGAGGACAACCAGTGTTTGCTTCACTTCCCCCGGTTACAAGACGGAGGAGAGTTCGACATAATTCACCAGTTCGTCAGTCACTTGTGCTCAGTGAAAACCAATTTTCTACTTCTACCTCAGAAAGAGAATACACACCGAGCTTGATAGATCAGTATTTCTTAGTCAGTATGGAGGAAATGATGCGTCAACTCCAGCAAACTATCAAGGTTATGCAGCGGGACGCTGCTCGCCAAGCGGAGGTTACCGCTCGACAAACAGAGGTTATAGCCCAGCAGGCTGAGGTAATTGCTAGGCTTCAACAACAACAACAACCACAACAAGTAGTAACATTTGCTTCACACCCACCCCCACCTAAGGTTCCAATACCCGGGGATACATCAAATGTCCAGGAGAATACGGACATCCCAGTGGGGCCAATCCCACCTCAGACGTCCAAAGCACCGGCCTACCCAACGGACACACCATTTGAGTTTGAGGTCGATCAAACCGCTCTGAAAGTGAGCAAGCTCAAGAAGCTGTTCAAGCAAGCTCAGGGAGTTAACTCGATCCCAGACATAGAGGACGGTTACACAGATTCGGCGGTGACATTACCAGATAGATTTAAAATGCCTCACATAGACCGCTTCGATGGCTCGGGCGATCCTATGGTCCATTTGAGGCTGTTTTCAGATATTCTGCGCCCGATGGGCTTGACTAGAATATAGAAGCTATCCCTTTTTGGTCGGACCCTGTCGGGTATTGCGGCCATCTGGAATGCTAAATTGGAGGATTCAGTGAAGAGGAATTGTGAAGAGATGGCCGAGGCCTTCATTGCCCAATATTCATACAATACTTAAATCAAGGTCACAACTCGTGATCTCGAGGCAACCAAGTAAGAGCCAAAAAAGGGCTTTTCTGACTTCGTCACTCGGTGGAGGGCCAAGGCCTCCATGATGACAATCAGGCTAGCTGAGAAAGACCAAATAAGGATGGTCGTGCGGAATCTGCAACCGAAGCTGCTGCAGAAGATGATTGTCTTACCCCTCCCCACCTTTATTGATCTTCATGAGATTGGGGTACAGATAGAAGATGCTATGAAGCAGGGTCTGATTGACAAGGAGAAGGAATAGCCTAAGAGGGCCTTTACCCACAGTTCGAATGCAGTTATGAGTAGCAATGCAGTTGGGAGGACCTTTGACGTGGGCATGGTCGCCACCACACCAAAAACAGCCACACCCTTTACCAGCACATCTGGAGCCACCTCACAACCTGTAAAGTACCCACCCCGAGGCCAGAGGGTTTTCACCTTACTTTACATGTCTCTATCTAAAGCCTTGGGGGTTCTGATGAGAAAAGGGCATCTGAAGCCCTTGGAGCCACGCCTGTTGCCAAATCCCCTCCCTCCTACACACAACCCAGCCAAGTATTGTGCCTTCCATCAGCAACATGGGCATGATACTGATTTGTGCTTCAGACTTCGTCATGAGATTCAAGATCTCATTGACAATAAAGTGATGCGCCTTCTGAGAAGCCAAATGTCATTACAAACCCCTCCCGCCACATAACCAACCCCCTTCTCCACCTAAGCAGGTGAACCTGATCCAAACAATGACCGCTCCATACGACCCCAGCATATACATCACTCCCTCCTACCTACTTAAGCTGGCGTTGTTCATCCCAGAATGTACAAACTTATGCATGATGAGCACGTCAATATCCCAACCTGAACCTATGGTGGTGGCTGTGATAGAAGAGGGAATGCCTGAGGGCTCTGCAAGCTTAATTGAGGAAGCATACAACCCTTGCCACTTTATTGTGCCAGCTGACCAGGCCAAACCAAGGGTAGAATTGCTAGGGAAAACTGAGGTGAATGTAGTCCTGGAAGACGGGCCAGGTCAGGGCCTGGATGATTTAGCAGAGCTTGAAGAGGACATTGCTAATCTGCAGTTCTTTAATGAGCAGGATCCGGGAGATGTGAGCGTCAACTGGTTCGACCTGAATGGATCAATAGACAATACAGGGTGGCTTAGTGATGAGCCAGACATTGATGAGGGGTCTCAGCCGAAACAGGCACAGTCAGAAACATGAACGTCTGCAATGGCCGGAACGGTCGACAACGAGGAGAAGTTGCCGGAGAGCACCGGTATGAAGAATTTTGCTCAGGAATTGAGCAGCATTTGTACAGCAAATACAAAACAAGAGGCCACGCTGAAGCGGTTTGAACAACAGAGGATTGAGACTGATTAGAGGGCTGGAAAAGCCAAGGCCCTTGGGGGGACAGAATGTGTTGAGAACACGGAAACAACTATAGCGGAACCGGACAGTTGTTTGTTGGTTGCTGAGGGCATGTGGTGGGAAGACGATGATTTGTGTTTCGCCCATACTGATGAGGACTGGGGACAGAATCTCCTGGATAATACGTGGTATACGGAAGAAGTCGACCACATGACCCGGAGTATTTTAAACCCCCACACCTGGACCAGCCAGAGGCATCTGGGAAAGACAAGGAAGCTGAGAACCAGAAAGACAAACTGCTGGAGGAGGAAGCTGTACTGAAGCAGCTAAAAAAGATTCAAGCAGACATCTCCATCTAGGGACTGCTCATGGCCTCGCGGGTGTATAGACAAGCCGTCCTATCAGCTATGGACAAGGCTAAGCTTTCTATTGATACAACTCCCGAGTAGTTGGTGGGACTGGTGTTCCCGGGTGGCGCTTCACGAACCTTGACATTCACAGAGAAAAAATTACCGCCTGTGGGCTCCGAGCACAACAAGCCATTATACATCTCTATGGAGTGTAAAGATAAGTGGATACCAGTTGTCTTAGTTGATACAGGATCTGCCATAAATGTGTGTCCGTCGTGTACGACCTATGCTATTGGGTTGAAACTCGCAGATTTCGTACAGACAGCCTAGGTAATTCGGGCTTATGACAACACCAGCCGTGAAGTGATGGGGACAGTACGGATCAGAACTTAGGTTGGCCCAGCTCAACAGGACATCGAATTTCATGTTCTGGATGTTCCAGCCACCTTCAACTTACTCCTTGGACGGCTGTGGCTGCACAAAGTAAGAGCTGTCTCTTCTATCCTGCACCAGATGCTGAAATACCCCCATGGGAATGGGGTAGCAATTGTTTTTGGGAACTCTTTCATACATATGCCGCCAAAGGTTACTACGCCGATCTTGGAAATTGCACATGGCGAAGAGGATGTCTTCCTTGTCTGGGTTCACCTTGGTTGAGGCTCGGGTAGTACAAGAGATTCTAGTTGTTGATGAGGGGCTGTATGTCAGTGTGCAATCTGTTTACCTCATGAATAAGCTTCAACATATACCCACGATGGGATTGGGAAGGAGTGGCCGGAAGGGCGTCGCTGTATTGGCCGAAGTGCCACATAACCCCCATACCTTTGGTCTAGGTTACACGTCTACCAAAGAGGATTGGGTGAGAAAGGGAAAGGAGATGGCTGGAAGAGCTAAGGCTAAACAAGCTGGTAAGCACTATGAGTTAGTGCATAGACCTATCCAAGGAACCCTAAACGGCCGCTTTGTCTGGGAGGGGGGAAGATTTCCCATTTTGCGGCTTTCCAGAGCCATGGTTGAATTCAGAGAAGCGGCATTTGCCCGGCTTTGAGATCTTTTTTGACTTACAGTTGCCAGGGGATGAAGTTGTCGAAGAGCAGACTGACCTACCAGCTGAGGCTAAACAGTGCGTAGAGGATGCACCCGATGGCACAGAATTTGAAATAGGAGCAGCGCTGGCTTGTCTCTTCTCAGATCCTCAGATCATACCGGAGTGCTCGGGAGATGACTTCTTTTCTTCCTTGATTGGGGATCAACTGGCTGTGTGCCCTTCTTCCGGCATTCTGGATGCATCTATCGCACTCTCTCTCGTTTGGCAGTACGAGGAAGGCTTTTTGTCTAGCAGTTCTGGGTCAGGTAGTGAACCGAAATCTGATTTCACAGAGTCTGTGTCTGAGTCAGAGTCTGGTATTCCTGGGGTTGATAACCCGGATGCCGTTGTGTTGTCCAGGTCATCGTTATCATTTTCTTTTGAGTCGGTTGTAATCGAAGAATCAGACGATCTGGAAGTTATTAATGAGAATGGTACTACTGCTGCTTTTGAGTACTTTTCTGTGCCTTTAGTTTATTGCATTAATCAGGACTTTCAAAACTTTGATGAAAACAATGAGGAAGAAATTCCTTCAGTTTTGAAACATTTGATTAATCAAGAGGATGAGAGGTTTGTAAAACCTTTGGTTGATGAAATCACTTCAATTAATGTTGGTACTGAAAAGGATCCGCGTCTGGTCCAGATCGGGTCCATGTTGTCTTCGGAGGAGTGCGAGCACTTAGTCACTTTATTAAAAGATTTGAAAGATGTTTTCGCGTGGTCCTACGAAGACATGCCTGGAATTGATCCTGAGATTGTACAGCACCGGATCCCTAAGGCCCGACCCGCTAAGTAGAAGCTTCGAAGAATACGCCTGGATTGGGCTATGAAAATCAAGGAAGAGGTCACCAAGCAGATTGATGCAGGGTTCCTGTTAGTATCTGAGTATCCTACTTGGTTGGCCAACATAGTTCCAGTACCGAAGAAGGACGGCAGAATTCAGGTGTGTGTGGATTTCAGGGATCTGAACAAAGCCAGTCCGAAAGACAACTTTCCATTACCGTACATCGACGAATTGGTGGACTTCACCGCGGGGAATGCGCTGCTCTCATTTATGGATGGGTTTTTCGGGTACAACCAGATCTTGATGGCCCCCGAGGATAGGGAGAAGACTGCTTTCACCACCTCGTGGGGGACCTACTGCTATAGGGTGATGCCGTTCGGTCTGAAGAATGCTGGGGCTACTTATCAACGGGCTGCAACCACGATCTTGCATGATATGATCCACAAAGAGGTTGGGGTGTACGTGGACGACATGATTGTCAAGTCCAAGGAAACAGAAGGCCACTACACTGCCTTGAAGAAAATTTTGCAACGAATCAAAGAGTATTAGTTGCGACTGAATCCTCAGAAATGTACTTTTGGTGTTACAACAAGGAAAATGTTGGGGTTCTTGATTACACAAAGGGGCATCGAGGTCGATCCTTCCAAGATTAAGGCCATCTTAGAAATGCCACCACCAAGGACTGAAAATGAGGTGCGAGGCTTTCTGGGTAAAGTGCAATTCATAAGACGGTTTATTGCAAAATTAACCTTGACTTGTGAACCACTATTTGGTCTCCTGAAGAAAGGAAAGAAGTTCCAATAGGATGACCGATGCCAAGTTGCTTTTGAGCAGATCAAGCAGTATCTACAGAACCCACCCATGTTGTCACCGCCAGAGCCAGGAAAACCGTTGATATTGTATCTGTCAGTAACCGAAACGACAATGGGCTACATGCTTGCACAGGAGTCTGAGGACAAAGTGGAAAAGACTATTTATTACCTGAGCAAGAAGATGCTAGAATATGAGACCCGTTACACTCCACTGGAAAAGACTTGTTTGGCCTTGGTATGAATTACCAAGAAGTTAAGGCACTACCTGTTAGCTCACTCTGTAATACTGGTTTCAAGATTAGATCCCATCAAATATCTCTTCGAGAAATCAGCACTTACGGGTAGGCTAGCCCGTTGGTTGCTTCTTCTCTCCGAATTTGATTTGAAGTACATGACTCGCAAGTCTGTGAAAGAGAGAGCGGTAGCGGAGTTCCTAGCCGATCACCCAGTGGAGGGAGATGAAGCAGTAGGGTATCTGTTCCCAAATGAGGCCATTCTGCAGGTTAAAGAAGAAATTTGGACTATGTACTTTGACGGAGTGTCAAACCAGTATGGGTATGGGATAGGGGTGTTACTGATAGCACTTGACAATTCCCACATACCTTTAGCTTTCAAACTCCGGTTCAAGGTATCAAACAACGAAACAGAGTATGAGGCATGTATAGCTGGTTTAGAAGCTGCCCTGGAACTAGGGGCAAAAATGTTGGATGTCATTGGGGACTCGAACCTGGTTGTGTCTCAAGCAAAAGGAGACTGGAAGGTTAAAGAAGAAAGGATGAAAATCTATCACCAAACCCTGGACATTCTAATTCCCAGGTTTGAGAAGTTAACCTTCACCTATTTGTTAAGAGAGAGCAACAGGTTCGCTGACGCCTTATCAACTCTATTTTCTATGATAGACATCCCTTTGGGAGTCTGGATGTGTCCAATCATCATTGAACAGAGGTATGTGCCAGCCTACGAGCTAATCACTGCACAGATGAAGTACAAGATCAGAACCCCTGGTACCATTACATCTGGAACTTCTTGGAAAATGAGGCTTATCTGCTAGGGGAAAATGCCAAAGACAATAGGGCAATTCGGCGAATGGCTGCTCAGTTTATCATCTGCAGGGGTAAATTGTACAAACGGGGCCATCTGGGAATGCATAAACTGTGTGTTGATGCTGAAGAGTCAAAGCGCCTGATGGAGGCCATCCATGGAGGAGAGTGTAGATCGCACATGAGCGAAGTGATGCTAGCTCGGAAAATTCTCAGACAGGGTTACAACTGGTCAACCATGGAGGAGGATTGTATTGGCTTTGTTTGGTGATGCCACAAATGCCAGATCCATACGAATCGCATGAACATCCTGCCGTCAAAGCTGTACACTATGACTTCGCCATGGCCATTTTCAGCCTGGGGGATTAATGTTATTGGGACAGTTACTCCGAAGAGGTCGAACGGGTATGAGTACATCCTGGTGGCGATAGACTACTTTACAAAGTGGGTCGAGGCCCAATCCAATGCAGTGCGGAAGGCGTCGCATGTAGCTAAGTTCATCAGGAATAACATTATCTGTCGGTACGGGGTCCCGAATGAGATCATCTCGGATAACGGTTTCCACTTCAAGAAAGAAGTGATCGACTTGTTAGAAAAATACAACGTGGCTTTTCATAAGTCATCCACATATAGGCCGCAAACCAACGGAGCAGTTGAGGCCGCCAACAAGAACATCAAGTACATTCTACAGAAGATGGTGGAAACCTACAGGGACTGGCCAGATAAGCTGTCGTTTGCTCTTTGGGGCTACCGAACATCGATTCGCACTTCTACCGGGACAGCTCCGTATTCTCTGGGTTATGGGATGGAGGCTATTCTGCCGATCGAAGTTGAAGTTCCATCGCTGCGAGTGATGGCTGAGTGCCAAATAGCGGAAGTAGATTGGTAACAGAGTAGGTTTGAGGAACTTATGCTGTTTGACGAAAGAAGGCTGAAAGCATTGTACCACGTCCAAGGTTATCAACGCAGAATCGCCAGGGCTTTCAACAAGAAAGTTAAGTCCAGGAATCTGAAAGAAGGGGATTTGGTGCTCAAAGACAACCGAGCTCCCATCCCCGACCCTAGAGGCAAGTTCAGACCTAATTGGACTGGTCCTTACATCATCAAATCTATTTGGTCGGGTGGAGCTGTCATTCTTATGGATTTAGATGACCTTGAGTTCTCCCAACCGGTCAACATGGACAAGTTGAAGAAATACTATCCTTAAGTGGCTCGCTAGACCGAAAACCCGAAAGGGCGACCTAGGCAAAAGTTAGAGCACAAAAAATTTGAAATGAGAAAAACTGAGCTCGCAAGGTTGAAAACCCAGAAAGGGCGACCTTGGCAAAAGTTAGAGCGCAAAAGGAGAGTGTTAATACACGAGTGAACCCAAACTGAACTACGTAAGGCTTGATTCCCATCTTCGGGATACGTAGGCAACTTCATTCTAGAGTCCAGCCATAAACACTTCCAAAGTCAACTATGTCCATGTGATTGTTTTGGTCATCTTTGTCTTTTCTGCATCCAAGAGTTCGGTTGTGATCTCTAGTGCAGTGCTATTCAGACAAAGGGCAACTTTTCAGTTATTGGATTTGGGGTTGTACATCTCAACGATAGATCTCGAGTGTGTCCAATTGTGATCCATGTCAAAAAAGGTTTTGAAAAGTTTTAATAAAAGTTGACTTTGTTCAAATTAATCTTTTTACAACTTAGACCATTTTTTGACCAAAACGGAAAATTTTCAGTACCCGCAATCTTCAATTTCATTGATTTCAATACAGAGTTTTCTGACTCTTGATACAAATTGAAGTTGTTTTTTATTACGTTTAAAAAAGGAAACTTGAAAGTACAGATTAAAGCAATAAACTAGGGGCATGGTTAAGTCAGGTATTCCTGCGCCCCCTTCCAAAGCTTGTGGAAGCTTCAGATGCCAAAGTAGGCCCAGTTTGTGCCTCATCTTCAAGCCAAGCTACGCATTCACTAGAAAGGGCACAATTGAAATTGGGAGCGGGGGCCAAAAGTTCTCTCATCCTCCATGCAGTGGAATATCGAGCTAGCTGTGGGCCTCGGATCGGAAATGAAGCTGGGAACTTTATCCCCTCTTCCGAGCAAGTCTGGTTATGTCCGAACTGAAGCCAGAATCGGAATGGAAAGTAGAAGACACAGTGTGTCAAACCAACCAACTGAATACCGGGCTGCCGGGACATGCTGTAACTCATCTCAGGCAGGTCAAACCAGGGGCAACACCAAGCGATGTCAACAGCAGACCTACTGCACATCCAGTGGCACCACCATCCCTCGTTCGGAAAGTCAACTAGCCGAGGGCTAAAAAAATAGCCGCGCGTTGAATACGCAGGACAAGCGTCTACTACTTTCAACTTATTCATCAGCCATACCTGGGGAGGGATGAAAAATAAGAAAGATTAAAGAATAGAGAGGTGTATGTAGAGAGAAAAGTAATGAAAGGGTTTTGAGAGAAAAACAGAGCCTGAGGGCCAAATGATGTAAGAAACACATGTGAGAAGGGTGGGAAACATTACCTACAGCAGTAGTGGACTTCCTGCAAACTTGGTTGTCTCCCGACTTTGGAAAGCATCCAAGCCCATCAAAGTTTCGGCAAGTGTCAACCCAATGCAGCTTTTACCTTATTTCAAGCCTTGGGCAACTTCGACCAAGTGAATGCTAGACCCTCCGATGCCAGGGGCAAGTAGAAAATGGGCCAACATACACAAGTAGAGGGCATGTTGTCGAAAACTTTGCCAAAAGTGGTCACCGCGGTTGCCGGCGTCAGAAAACTAATAAATAAGATTGGGGATCTCCAATTCCCCATTGTGAACCAAAGATCAGGCATCATGCAAAGTGAACCCGCACATCTTTCCTAAAGCCTGGATGTGGCCAAAATGGGACTGGGGCAAGACTTCCTCGTCACGCCGGGATTCCATCAAAGCTTGGAACTCTTCAATTGTGGGGGCATACCTCTTGTCCCCAAAAACTAAATACGTGCGTAACCGGATTCCAACATCTAGCCGCGGGATAGAGGAACGGAAAACACAGCGGAGTACGGCTCAACAGGAATAGTGTGTTTAGCCCAAAACCTCAGAAATTCAACTTTTTCGAGCCATCTAAAGTCGCAATCCAATTAGAGAGTTTTTCGGCGAAGAATGGTTCCATTTGGGGCAAAAATGGAGCTGAAATGAAGAAACCACGAAGCTGCAACTTTTGTAGAAGATAAGACAGTGAGTGGAGGACAGGTGTCAACGTTTCGGAGGTGCTGCTCATCAATGGCTGGCAGTGGCTCATCGATGGCCAGCAGTGGCTCATTGATGGCCGGCAGGGGCTCATCAATAGCCGGTAGGGACACATTGATGGCTGGCAGGCCATTCCCCATGGCTGGCAGGCCATTCCCCATGGCCGGCAGCCTCCCTTTCATGCTCACTAATCTCCTGTGTGAAGATTCAGTTGTTTTTAGCAGTTGTATTATGTTATTGGCACCTGTCGAGGTGTTGCTTTGATTCTTTTCGGGCTTGAGCATGTCGTCCAAGTTGTAATCATCTGGTTCTGTTTAGGTTGCATTTTGTTGTTTATCGAGTTGTTGCGATTTGGCTTATCGAGTTGTATTTATGTTGATTATCGAGTTGTTGCGATTTGCTTATCGAGTTGTATTTATGTTGTTTATCCAGTTGTTTTGTTCTTTCAGTTGTTAGTTGGTTCACTACCTGATTAAGACAATGCAATTTGAGTGCGCAATTTTCAAACAAAGATCAATCTCATTTTCATGCTGTGCGATGTTATGCGATGCTCAGAAGATAAAATGCAACACTTTTTAAACTAAAGTTGAGTTTTGATTCCAATCATGGTTTCTTTTTGCAAAAGAGTACAAGTTTTAAGAAAATAAAACTGCCTAAAGCTGTACAATGGGCTAACACTACTAGCAAAAAGAAAACAAAGCAAAAAACATTTAAATCAATGCCAACTATCTCAAGCTCGAGAGGCCCTCTTTGTCCTCTTCCTCGGCGGAGCGGACTCTGGAGCAATATCACTATCAACACCGCTGTCTGAAGCTGAATCAGAGCCTGAACTGGAACCCTCCTCAGCCTCTCCAGCCTCACTACTGGCAGAATCCGAGCCGGTATCGTCGTCTCCCTCCTCAGATGACTCTGACTATGGACTCGCTACCTCAGCCTCCTCCTCGCTCTTCTCGTCATCATCATCGCCCGGAATGGGCTCTGAGGGGCCACTCTCGCTGCAGATGCCCTTGGCTCTACCTCGGCTGTATGTGTCTGAGCCTGTTTCCCTCTCATCTCTGCTGCTGGATGAGGTGCTGAAGGTCCTGCAGCCGCTCCTACTGGGACATCCGGTGGAGCTGGAGTCTGGAAAGGAATCTAAAAAGGGCAGTTTGTTAAGTTGCATTAGTTGTGGTGTGTATTAGATGCAAAAGATAATGTGCCGTGAGCAGTAAATGAATACAGTGTATGTATGTTGTGTGCAGTGTATGGGAACAGTGTATCAATGCAGTGTTTTAGTGCAATGTATTAGATTAGTATAGCGTGGAACAGTTGAAGTGCTAATGTGTCAGCAGGAAAACTTCGTGACATGAAGTGCAAACTGAGGGAAACTTACTGGAATCCTGTAGAGGTTGAGCAGATCCAGGCTCGTTAGTACCATCTCTATCAAGGAAGCCACTAGCTCAAGGGCCTGCCTTGTGTACTCTATGGGTGCCTGCAAGTGCATTGAAAGGATCAATATTCTATAAAGCATAATTGAAATGAAGTAAATATACAGAATGCAAAGTTCGGTACATACTGGAGTCGGGCCTTGAACCCCGACAAGCGCATGCCCAGCTGGTGCAGGCTCAATGGAGATCTGGCAAGTCTCCCTAGAACGTCTCCAATAAGTCAGTGAAGTAGGCAGCTCTGGCCATCTCGGCCCCTGTTTCTCTCCAGGATCTTTCCTGCCACGGGTCCTGGCAGCTCTGGCCCCTCTGCCTCTCTCTCTCGCAGCCGAAGTTCTCGCTCCCTCACCTCTGCAGACACCGGTTAGAGGCAGCATTAGATATGTCTGGATGAAGGTCGCGTAGTCGCCCTCCACACGAAAGTAGTCCGCCTCTAGCCCTACCATAAACTGGATCACCTCCTCAGCAGAAAGTCTGTGTGTCTCTCTCATAGATGCTGGAGGCGCCATCGGTATGAATGGGGCAGGCAATCCTAAACTCTGGCGTGCAAAGCACTCTCTTAAGAACCAAGCCTGGCAGATCTGGCCCTCAAGGAGGATATGATGACGAGCGGTGACCCTGGCAGTCTCGTACGGGAATCTAAGCCCCGAGGGTATCATATCCCACGGCTGCCATGTGATCTAAAATGAGAGAATGAACAAATGATCAGTCGTTGTCAATTGATTAATGTGTCTATCAAGTTGATTGAGAAAAGTGGGATGACTTTGTTCTGAATTACCTCGTGCGCCGTGACCGTGTCGAAGTACTGATGGAAAAACATGAAGTTCTCTCGGGTCCTACGATGAAGCTGACCGTCGTATACTCGAGAAAACGGGACTGTCGCTGGGGTCTCCTCTATAGGCTCTAGAGCAAGAGCTGGGAAGTATGCGTACACCCACAGCTGCGAGGAAAATGTGATTGATACAGTGTATGAGCAAATACAGAAAATGCGAAGCAGAAAGCATACAGTACATGAGCAGATACAGAGAATGCAGAGCAGACAATACGTGTGTTGAACAATTGTAAAGCAGGAAATGCTAAGCAGAAAATGTAAAGCGAAAGGGGGAACTAAGCTGTGTACCTCTGAGGCCCGCCAGTAGCCGCCAATCAAGGTCCCGCTCATGCGAGAGGTCGAGCTCATGTATCCATACAAAGTAGTGAGGCCGACTCCGCCCCAGTCGTAGAACTGAACTCGTTGGAGCACTACCAACGCACTCAGCAAATACAAGCCTACGATATTCCACCTGTTCGAGAACAAGGTGGTACCGAAAAGGAACATGAGGAAGCCCCTAGCATACTGCTCTGTCTCCTTAACTGTCTCGGACTCATCTCCTCTAAACTGCTCCTCGAACCAACTATATCTGACCATGCTTGCCCGAAGTATCGGTGGACATGCCCCAAGCAGTGCAGTCCATGCAGCCTCTTACTCTCCCATGTCAGGGTCGAGAGGGATCAGATCACCTCCTACGCCTAAGCCAGTGATCATGGCGAAGTCGTAGGGAGTCATCGTCATCTCCTCCGTAGTGGAGAAATGGAAGGAGTTGGTGGTATCCTACCACCTCTCCAGTAAAGCCCCTAAAAGAGGGCGGCTCGCTACAACCCGTGTCAGGCTGGAGCAGAACAAACCAAAGCTTGTCTCATCAATAATGTCGTGGACCCTGGCTGGCAGCTTATCATACCAGTCCCAGGCTATCGTCGTGCCATGGCCTCTGAAGGAGCGAGATCCGTCCTGTGGCAATGCATGTGATGCAATCAGATCAAGTAATAAAGTAAAGTGGAAAGTACAGTTGAATGTAGAGCAGTAATGCATGTGATGCAATCAACTCAAGTAATAAAAGTACAGTTATGGAAAGTACAGTTGAATGTAGAGTAGTGGTGTATGAGATGCAATTAGATTAAGGCAGTCAATGCAATCAGATCAAAACAGTGCAAGAAATGCAAACAGTTAAAGGTGGTACTGTAGAAAAGCAGTGTTCGTACCTCTACGGCGACAGCTGACAAGTGAGATGTAGGCTCTCTCAATAAAAGGTCGTCTGGCACATCCTCAGCAAAGTCAGTGAAGGCTTTGATGCCTTCTGCTGTAGGTACTACGTGAGTCTCTAGATGATACCTCGTTGGGTTAAAAGGATGTATGCTCGGTGGTAATGGCTCTGGCTCGGCCTCCGGCTCAGCCTCAAAGTCCGCCACAAACTCTACCGAAGGAAGCGCCGAGAAGGCCCCGTCATGAGGGACATCATCTGCCATCTGAAACGGATGCAAGAGAAGCAAAAGTAAGCAAAAACGCAAAAAAGGGTGAAACTTTGAAAAGTTCAACCCTAGGAGAGAGGAAGAAGTCAAAGAAAGTCAAAACCCAGGAAAGTGTACTAACCTTGGGAGAAACTCGAGAGAAATGAACCCTGAACGGTGGAAATGACGAAAGAGGCGTCGAAATCAAATTTTGATCAGTTCAAAGTGACGAGAACAAGAGGGTTTTAGCGAAGAAAATGTTTTTAGGGTGTTGGAAACGCGTGGAACGTGTGGATCTAGAGAGAAGGAGCACCTAGAGAGCAAGAGAAAGGATTTTCGTGCAAGGGGTTGTGGGGAAATGAAGTGGCTTTGCTTGTACTTAAAGACCTGTGGGTCAAAAGACCAAATTGCCCAAATCTGCCATCGATGGTTGGCAGTGGCACATCGATGGCCGGCAGTGTTGTATTGATGGCTGGCAGTGGCCAGCAATGGTCGACAAGGGGGCCGGCAGCCTCCCTTGATGGCCGGCATGCTTCCACAAGCTCCCTCTACCTCTTTTCCTTTGATTTATGTCCTTGGATTCCGAGAAGTGCAAGGTATGCTCAAAGTTTGATTCAAAATGCCTTCGCAAAAGCTCAGAATCGCATTTCCAATGCACGGCGGGTCGTCGCTCATCAACATGAATAAGGTGTATCCTTTTTAACATGTGGCAACTCTTCCAAGAGGTAAATCAGAAGTTACTTTTGAGTCATCTTCAGCACACTCACTTTTGTCGTTGCATAGAATGTGCATTGCTTTTATCGTTACATGTAGCATGCATTGAATTTTCGCATAGAACATGCATTATCATGTTTGCATGGAATACGTATATTGAGTATGCGTCATTGATTATTTTACACAGAATATGCTTCTATTTCGTTTCTTGCATGTGTGCATGGAGCATGCCTTTAACATTGTGTTACGATCATTCGTCTCGCAAGAGACATGCATGTATATTGCATTGTACCTGTTAAGTTTCTTCTTTATGTAGGCACGATATTGTATGTACGGTTCATTTGAAGCTGGTGCAACTAGACGATATTGTATGTACGGTTCATTCAGAGCAATTCCAGGTAAGATCATTCCTGTCCTTTGAACACCTTATTTTGGTTAGAAGCATTCGGGTACACCCGGTGCTTACACCACACCTCGTTTTGGTTAGAAGCATTCAGGTACGCCCAGTGCTTACACCACACCTTGCTTTGGTTAGAAGCGTTTGGATCGTGTGTCCGATGTTTATACCACCCTGTTGGTTAGAAACATTGGGTTGTGTGCCCGATGTTTATACCACCCCTTGGTTAGAAGCGTTTGGATTGTGTGTCCGACGCTTATACCTCCCATTTGGTTAGAAGCGTTTGGATCGTGTGTCCGACGCTTATACCACCCCCGTTGGTTAGAAACATTGGGTTGTTTGCCCGATGTTTATACCACCCCTTGGTTAGAAGTGTTTGGGACGTATGTTTCGATGCTTATACCACCCCTTTAGTTAAAAACACTTGGGTCGTGTGCCCGATGTTTATTCCCCCCCTCCCCCCCGGCGATTAGAAGCGTTTGGAACGTGGTTCGACGCTTATACCTCTCTGTTTTGGTCAGAAACATTGGAACATATTCTGATATTTATACCACCCTCCGGTGTTTACACCGCTCTCTTTTCCCTCTCGCATGTGGCAAGTTAGGATGCTATGGTTAAATGCATCTGGACGGATCCCGATGCTTATACCGCTCTGTGTTTCGGTTCCATAATGGTTGGATGTGTTTCAATTCTTATTATGTGCTCTCTTTAGTTCGAAACCTTGGGGTGTGTCCCTGGGTTCACACCATTTCTTTCCTCGCGTGCGCCATGCGTTGGAATCCTGTTTGCCGCCTCGGGTCTGCCCGATGTTGGTGTTGTTCTTTACCTTTTCTGTGTGAAGCGCAGTTAAGATTGCACTGCATGAGATGTAGTTTGGTTCGTGTTAACTTGCTTATGTACGAGTTTGCTATAACATTTCTTTGCATAACGTTTGTATCTAGATGTTTTTATTACAGCCCTTATTGCATGATCATAAGTTATGTTCGGCAGCGTGCATATCATTTGCATTTTGCCCCAGCCTGCGAGTGCATCTATATTGTTATTTTGAATGTTTGTCTGAGTCTTCGGCCTTGTCAAAAATGGGTCGTCTCTGGGCTTTGACATTTACTCCTGTCATTTCATGACTTCCAAGTTCTGTCAAAGAGGGGCAACTGTAGACACCCTATTTTTGACCGTCCTCAATACTTGGATGTTCTTGCAAGTACATCCAGTGACAGGTTTGATTGCTCGTCGAGCACTTGAAATCTACGACGGAACGCCACAAGTTTGAGCTTTCCAAACCCTGCATCCATTCTTTCTCATTTTTGGACCATGTTTTGGTCCTTCCAGATTGCTGTTTGTGGTGTACTACCGACCATGCATCTTGGCCTACCGACCATTGATAGGCCCCTGTCGACTATCAATGAGCCACTTTCGGCCATCACTGATGGCCGATCGGCCACCAGTGCATCAGTAGATATTTTGTGATATTTTTACAGCTGTTTGCACAAAATGGCCCATCTGCTTGCACGTGGATGGTTGGATCTTTACAAGAGGCCTTCGTATCTTCTATATATAGAGGTCATCTTCTTGCATGTGAGGGGTTGAACATTTTGGAAAACAAAAAAATTATCTCTCTCTCTCTCTAGAATCCTCTCTCTCTATATTTTAGGCTTGAAAGTGAGTTTTCTCTACAAATTTGCACTAGCACCCTTAGCCAAACACCTCCACCTTGGAGCTGAGGTTCTTGGAGGCCTTGTTTGAGCTTCTTAGAGTGGTTTTGGCTCAAAATTTTAGCTGTTTTCTTGCTGTGCTTCAAAGATATAAGCTTATCCCTTTTAAGCTTTATTTTGGTTAAGTGTTTGGCCATGCAATACTTTGAGGCTGGTTTTAATCTCTAAAAAACTCTGTTTTTAAGGTTTTAAAATCATGGTTTGAGCCTTGTTTAGTTAGGGGGTGGTTTCCTCCCTTTGCTCTTTGGCTTGTAAAGCCTTTTGAATCATCTTTCAAAGCTTTTGAAGCAACTTTTTCTTGGCCTTTTAACCGCTAAATTCCAAGGGAATTTCAGTAGTGAAAGTTAGTTTTGAGGTCTAAAATAGGAGGGGGTGGCCTCCCCTCCTTGTGTCTTGTTTGCATGTGTTGATGGCCTAGCATGTGAGCATGTTTTTCTACCTATTTGAGACTTGATCTCAGTGTGTTTTTGCCACTGATTTAGCATGCTTTAACTCTGTTTTGAGTGGTCTTGGTCATATGAGCCTTGTCTTGCATGGTTGTATTGTAAATTGCCTTACTAGCTTTGTGTTTCAAGACTTCTAACATGCTTTATTTGAGTTGTTTGTATGATATGTCATCATTTAACATGTGATTTTAGTGTGTTTAGCTCTGTCACACTCTCACTTCTATCACTCTTTTATGGCTTTTGAGAGTTGTGCTTTGTATCTTGTTTATGAGAAAACATGCGAGTATGTTTTTCCTGCCATTTAAGCTACCATCTCAGCATGTTTGGCCTCTGTTTTGACATGTTTAAGCTCCGTCCAAAGCTGGTTTGGTCATTTGTGCTTGATAGTACATGCCTCTAGTGTAGTGTTCTTCACTAGCTTTAATGCTTTGGCACTTAACATGTTGTTCATGTGTTGCTTGCATGTTTTAGCATTATTTGGCATGCCATTTCAGCGCTGAAATTCTGCAACCTCCCTCATTTCTTCATTTTTCTATTTGTTTTGAGGGTTGGTTAACGTTAGGTTGTGTTTAAGCATGAGATAGAGCTTGTGCTCAATGTCTTTAACTCTCTTTTGAGGGTTTCGACTAGTCAAAGGCATGATCTCTTTCATGTCTTAAACCATCATTTGGTTAACTCTCTCTAATTAGAGGACAATCACTTGGACTTAACCGGCTAAAGAATGGCTTGGTAATGCTAAAATGAGTAAATAAAATGAACCAAATAAAACATGACCAAGATAAGCATGTTATGTGAGCATTGCATTGTGTTCAATCGGACGTTATATTGAACACAAGGAAAATTAGTTCATTTCATACTTGAAGTGATGAAATGAGCCAATCTCCTTTGTCTCCATTGCCTTTGATCATCCATGATGAGGTAGTAGACTTGAGTCTTGGTTTTGTATATTTATTGAATGTGTACAAGTTGGATCCTTGGCCATCATGCATTGAAAATGCTTGATTGGTGGCTTTAGACCCAATAGCTCCCCTCATTTGATGTTTTGAGATGATAAGGAGAGGGTGCAGTACAAACATACCCTTGGGAGACCTTCCATTTTCCTCTATTTGAGCTCTGTTACAGAATGGTGATTCAGCACACCAGTGGTTGGCAGTGCTTCATTAATGGCCGGCAAGGCTTCATTGTTGGCCGGCAGTGCCTCTTTTTGGCCGGCAGCTGCTTCTCATGGTCGGCAGGCCACTGGTGCATTCCTCAGCATGGAATTGGTAAGGTAGAGCATAAAGTTCCTGGAGTAACCCTGCAAACAGAGCCTCTCAAGAGCAAACCGATGGGCTTTTCGGGGTGAGAAACCGAATGCATGCATGTTCAACTTTTTGAAGCAGAGCTGAAGTAGTGTAATTTTATGCTTTACTTGTTAGTTAGCATTGGTTTTATAATTTAATTAATTAGTTTGCTTATTGATTAAGTGTTGTAATAATTAAGTAGCTTAGTTTAGCTATTTCTTTATTGTTTTGTAATAATTAGTAAGTAGTTTACTAGTTATTCAATTTGGTTGTGTAATAATTAGTCTAATTGGTTTAATTAGATTAGGTTGATTAGCTTAGTTTAGTGTAGGTTAGCTCATTTATTAGGACCCTCCTTCGCAAGGGCGTAGTGTTGTAATAAGCGTACGTACATGTGTGCATGTCTTCCAACCCCGCTTCTTTCTCCCTTTTACTTAACCGTTTTCGAGGGTTAGTTTAGGGTCAATTTCAATTAGTATACCTTATGCTTTGCATGTTTGCATCATTCATTTGTCTTGTATGTACCGGGCTCGGTACATCATTCAAACTGCATTGTATTTCAATACCTATTTGAATACGTGTATCAAATCGTCGCATTCATATGCCATCTGAGATAGCCGAGCCTATTTAGTTGCATTATTGCATGTGTTGCATTAGGCATCTAGCATAGCTAGGATCATGCATTGTTTCTAACTAGCTTTTGTTTTGGCTTGGAGTATACTGTAAGTGTTACGCTTTAGCATACTTGCATGAGTGCGAGTGTTGCCATGATAGCATGCTTGCCATGAGGCTATTTGCTTGAATACTTAACTGCATGAATGCCTGTGGGTGAAGGCTTGGTTGCCTGAATTGGAACAACTCGATGATTGTGAGTTTTAAGCCCGTTTTGCGAAGTGGCAAAATCATGTTTTCAAGCCCACTTGAGGGTGGTAAAATCCGCACTTTAGCTCGCTTGCGAGTGGCACTTTCAAACCATTTAAAAAAACAAACATGAGTTGTTTTGTTCTAATTCTCGTGATTGAGTCTATACTTGTATGTGTGCGCCATATAGTAAAGTTAGCTAATAATCAGAATAAGAACACATGAGGTTAATAACACAATATATCATGGTAGTAGAGGCCGATCCTTTGATTGGGCAAGCGGGTGTGCTCATTTCAGGACCTTCCCCTTTCGTACCTAAGTTCCCAAGCCGAGACAACTTTGGTGGCCTTTAGCACGAGTCAGGATTTCCTAAATTTCCCAAAAATAAAATATTTAGGTGGCGACTCTGTAATCTGGCAAAGCAGTCCATGTTTGGCGCTATTTTATTCAAAATCGATTTTCTAAAACGATTTGCCGGATTTGGACTCTTTGGTGTTTATCAGTCTCACATTGCATTTTGTGAGATTAGATTCAGAATCGTGACAGGAGTTCGAACTATAGTAAGACCAATTCGCGCCTCTCCAAAAAGTGGGCGCGCGAAGAAAGTCAAGTCTACAGAGGGCCTTTGCTAAGGATACCACAAGTACATTTCAAAAATATGGATCATCATTCATGGAATCACGAAATAACCTTTTGTATCATTCAAAGACAGTTCATATCATATCATAGTGTTTAGAAAGTATTTCATATCAAACATAGCTTTACGAAGTTATTACTCACAGATAATTGGCACAGATAGCTTGATAGCAACCAATGGATCAATAGCTACGGCACGTGACCTACACAAACATAACAGATATACATACTGAAACACATGCCCGGATCGAACTTAGCTTATGCCATTTCATTCTTAGTGTGTTTCTATCCTTTATTCTCATTATTATGTCCTAATCTTGGCCTAGGAATGCCTAGGATGCAATGAGGATGCCAAAACATGATGTTCAACACTCAGTCAAACTTGCTGAAAACAGGGTTCTCGGTCGAGCGAAGGTCCAAGAATGTGACTGGTCGCTCGAGCACAACTTCCTTCGCTCGAGCGGTTTATGAACTCTGCAAAAATACTGGTTATGTGAATTTTTCGCTCGTCGCACGCTTGACGGTCGCTCAAGCGTGAGATTGAGGTCTTCGCTCGAGTGTAACTCTTGTCGCTCAAGCAGTCTGTAAAACATGGAAACTTCTGGGAGTATGCAATTTACGCTCGAGTAAATTTTTGGTCGCTCGAACGGAGGTGCAAAAACAAAGGTGGTCGCTTGAGTGCAAGATTTATTGCTCGAGCAGAGAGGTAGAATTTTGGGATTTTCATATTGCACTCCCAAGCTCAAAACTCAAATTCAAAGCTGAAATTCATGTTCTTTTGGGCCAAAACCTTAAGGAAACTTGTATAAACTTGGAAAACTTTGTGAATTCAAGATCATTTCGCAAAATTAAGGACCAAGAGCATGTCAATTCTTCAAAACCAAACTTGAACAATATGTATTCATAACATGCGTATGTTAATTCATGTTCTACACTTTGAAGACATGACCAATTGATGTCAAATGGTATGAAATGAGACCAGTTGTTAAAACCATGCTAGAGTGAACACATGCATGTACAAATTTCGTGGAATCAAACTCAAAACATGAGAAAATGGACATGCATGCATGAATCATGTTCAATTCTACCATCTAGCCTTAATTCTCTTTGAATAATACATAATGTAACTTAAACTCATAGAGTGTGAGTTAATTTCTTACCTAAAGTCCACAATTCGCTTTAAATTTTAGCTAGGCTTAACAAACTATCACCAATTCCTTCTAATTCTTAAGCACCCTTAACAATTCTCTCTTATTCTTTTTGACTTTAATCTCCTTTTGGTCTCTCTTTCCCTCTCACGTTTGTTGTGTGTATAGGCTCAAAGATGAATAAAAGGAATGAGTTGAAGCACATAAAGAGCCTAATATAGGCTTACCTAGTGGTGATTAATTAAAGTTAATCAAATAGGCATTAATTATTCTAATTTAATCATTCCGAATTGAATTTTAATTAAACTTACTATAAATTTCTAAAAATTCCAAATAACTCAGAAATCAAGTCAATTTTGTGATTGAATGCCAATAAGGCCTTCAATTCGCAGAACAAAAAAGAAACAAAAATAGATATTCCTACAGCAGACAGATGTAAACACAAATAATACAATGCACATGTAATTACCCAGAATTTCTTCTTAATTATGTATTAAGCATACTTAATCATGGATTATTGGCTAATCACAGGTCGGGGTTGTTACATGAAGGCAAGTGAATGAATTAGCGATGACAGAGAGATCAGAGTCAGTGACGCCAGGGTAGAAGGACCTGGAGATAGACTGAGAGAGATCGAGCTCATGGAGGCGAGTGAAGCGAACGGCCATCTTGTGAAGCATGTGGGGTTCAGCACAGGCGGCGAGCTTGAGCCGCTCGGTGCTCTGCAAATGGAGCCACCACTTACAGATGAGTCCAAGATGTAGATGAAGGGTTGCTAAGGAGGGAGGAGCAGTAACAGCAGTGAGGAGTGTAGATGTCGACGAAAAGGAAGAGACAAAGTTGCTGCTGTGGTCGTAGTGGAGAAGTGAGAGAAAGAGAGATATGAGGTAGGGCACAGATTATGCTGGGAAGAAATAGTTAGGGCTTTTGGTTGTTTTTTTTTTTTTTTTTTTTAATTTCTTATTGTTTGGTGCTCAAATTTTTCATATTGGCGTTACTTTTTTTTTTGGGTCTTACCTTTTACTACAGCAATTGTGCGTCGTAACAAGTGCAATACTTTTAACGGCAGGCGTTGTGTGCGTCGTAAAAAGTGCAATACTTTTACAGCAAACGTTGTGTGCAGTGTGAAAAGTGCAATACTTTTCACGGCTAGCGTATATGTGTCGTGTATAGTTGATATATTAACGACATGCCATATGCATGTCATAAAAAATTTAATTATTTACGGCAAACATTGCAAGTTGTAAAAAAATCATCGTTACTACCATTCACGGCCTACGCAATAAACGCACCGTGGTTGAAAAATTATTTACGACTTCCAAAAAAAGAAAGTTGTAAAAATGAGAAACTATGGCGTGCATTTATTATATGTCGTTGATGTGGTGCCGTAAAAAATTAATTTTGTTGTAGCGTGTAATATTCTAATTCGTTTTTGGAATGGGTTCTTTTTTAGGGGATTGGTGGCTGAAGTGTTGGTTGTCGAGTATAAAAATTTACATTTTTGTTAGTGTAATTTTTTGGTATTACATTGAAGTATTACATTAGAATGTTACATTTGGAAAAAATACACTAAGGAGTTTTTGTGTGTTACATTGATTTGAGTATTACATTTGGGAAAACAATACATTAAGAATTTTTTTTGAAATTTTACATTATTATGTTTGAAAAAAGTATATTAAAAAGTTTTCAATGTGTTACATTGGAGTGTTACGTTTGAAAAAAAATATACTAAGAATTTTTGTGTGTTACATTTAGGAATAGCCGCCGTTTGGCATTGACTTTTTTAGTTGACTTTTTTGAGTTGAGACTTTTTTAGTTTTTGACTAAAAAGTTTGTTTGGTTTGGCTTTTTTGACTTTTGTAAGAAAAAAGTGAAATGATTATGGTTTGGATGTGACATTTTATTTTATTGACATATTTATCCTATTTTGTCTTTTGTGCTTTTTTAGCCCAACTGAGTGGCCTTTTGGGAAATTGGCAAGAAGCTACGTTTTGCAGCCAAAAACGCAGCCTCAGTTAAGGCAAAAACGCAGCCAAAAAGCTGGATGGATATTTGGAAAGTTTGCAAAACGCCAAGGGTGGAATTACATGACTATCCTCCTTGTACCAACAAGGAGCTAAATGAGCCAAAAAGGGTCAAATAGTAAATTTTTAAAGTTAGGTGGGTATTTTAGTCATTCTATTGTGATGTGACACCATAAATAAATATTAACTAAAAAAGCAAAAAGCAGCTTTTTATCAACTTCCCAAATCACTTTCCAAAAAAGCCAAAAAGCTTAGTAAAAAGCTAAAAGTCAGCTTTTTACCAACTTCCCAAAACACCCCTAAGTTAGCTAAATGAAACTTTTAATGTGTTACATTAGAGTGTTACATTTGGGAAAATCACACTAAGAAATTTTTGTATGTTACGTTGATTGGAGTGTTACGTTTAAAAAAATACACTAAGGAGTTTTTTTAGAATGTTACGTTATTACGTTAAGAAAGATACACCAAAGAGTTTGTTAGTGTGTTACATTAGAGTGTTACATTTGGAAAAAGTATATTAAGGAGTTTTTTTGAAATGTAACATTTAGTAATTTTAACATTATGAAAAAATCTACATTTGTCTCTCAATACATAACATATGCGTTTATGTTTAGCCCCTTATTTAGGCCGGTTTGGGGTGTTTAAAAAAATTCAAAAAGTCAAAAAATTACAAAAAAAAAAAAAAAAAAAAATCAAAAAGTCATCACTATTCACAAATTAAAAATATAAAAAAATTAATATACATAATATTTTAATACAAACCAACTTTACAACACTCAAGGTACTGACGTGAAAGGAGAGTACAATGAAAGGAACAAAAAAAAATACATATATATATTTACTAAGTTTGATGGTAATGTTGGGCCCGTGGGGGCTGACCACGGGTCCCGTTTTGATAATATGAACCGTACAATATGTAAAACTCGTCCAGTACTATATGCTGCAAAAAATCACATTGATTGGATATCGCCAATTATATGATCAAATCAGTTTTATATAAAAAATGGATGGTGTTATAGTTAACAGTTGACAAAAAAACTAATAGGATCAGATAGCTATCGATATTCAATCAACGTGATTTTTTGCAAGTATATAGTACTTGACGAGTTCTACACATTAAACGGTTCCGATTAGTAAAACGGGACCCGTAGTGGACTCTCACGGGCCAATAACACCGTCCAATTCAAGCCCAAAAAGGAGGTAATCATTTCTCATCTCCTAACCAGCCCACTACACTGCTCAAAGTGTACGGGCTACTTCACTAATTTCTCCTATACACTTATTTATACAATTTTTTAATATAAATTTTTTTCTTAAAAAGTCAAAAAGTTAACCAAAATATTCATCTTTTTTTCTGCAACTTTTTAGTCCAAAAAGATAAAAAGTGCACTTATTTAAAACACCCAAAATAATCCCTTAATTCACACTAGAATGGAACGTTTGGGTTTATAAGAAAAAAAAATGACCAAACAATTTATAAGATCACTATTTAAAATTTATTAGTGTTTTACCTATAAATAAAATAAAACATTATTAATTAATCCTTATCAAGTGCTTGTTTGCACTACCCTTAATATTTTATCTGGTTTTTATTTAAAGTGCTGCCACATAATTCCTTTTTTATTTTATTTTATTTTATTTTTTTGGGGGGGGGGGGGGGGTTACCCAACTTCTTCGGATCATTGCCTATCTACATTACTCCTCATTTTTTTTTTTTTTTTTTTTTAATTTTTATTTAACACCAGCCTTAATCTCAATTGCCAGCTTATTCCTAGCCAAGGCCCTTGTGGCACTTTTGGCAAGTAATTACATCTTAGGGTGTAATTAAGAAATGTCAGGAATTCGAATTAATGGATCAGCGATAACTTTTTTAAATGGTGTATTTCTGTACACTAATTTTACTAACAAATTTAACGACTCTAACTTCCTACTATGTTGACCAAAAATATATATATATATACATGTTTATTCCTGACACTTTAAAGTCCTAATCTTAGCCACCTCTAGCCACTATTGTCGCCACCTCTAGTAGTCTTTCTCCACCTTCTCTAGCCCTTATACACCATCCTTTACCACCCTTATATTTGGAAACTCCTTTCCAACCTCTTTCCTCACCTCTTAATACCCTTCACAGCTCTCCCATTACCCTTATCTCCAATAGTCCTTCACCAATCTCTCTTATCCTACCTCCAACCTCCTTCGCCAACCCCAACTATTTCCTATAGCCTTTCAATCGAGAGAAAGAAAGAGAGTGTGTGGCACCAAACGAAAATTGAGTGAGATGAGAAGGTAAAAGGTTATCAAGAGAAGAAGGGTTAACGATAACGGAAAAGAGTTAGGGTTGTTGCGGGAAATGGTGGTAATAGTCTGGTGGTGTAGATTTACAATTAGGATTTAAAAATTTAGATATTAGAATAAAATAAAATTTTAAAATAAATTTAAAATTGTAATAAAAAAATCAAAATGGGTGTGGATAGAAGGTGTGGTTGCTAATACTATACTCTTTTTATTTTTATTTGTCAAATAGAGTAAGCGTGTTCACCAAGTTGGAAATTTATATTTGTAACACCAAAAACTTGTAATATTATAATAAAGTGCCAGGTGGCACTTGATTGACGCAAGGGCATGACATCGGCATCCTGACGTCATCAACTTGTTTGAGACTCTCGCCTCACGCGCTCGTATAACACGTATAAATCACGGGTCCAAAAAACATAATAATAATTCAATTTTTATTATTTTATAATTTTGCATCAAAGAGTTTGGTAGTATTATTTTTGCCAAAAACTATTTCATTCATCTACTTATAAAGTGGATCTTACTAGTAATAAACAATTTAGTGAAAGAGTTTTTGTTCACTTAATTAAATTCATTTTTGCCTGTAGTTCATATGAAAAAATATTTAAGTAAGTTTAAAAATCTTACAATTATTAGACCATCTCCAATGATTCATTAAGTTTTTCATCAAATTTAAGTTTAATGAAAAAATAACTTTTTTGCTGCTTCAATGGTTTCATCAGATTAGTATCAAATTAATAATATCGAAAATCTTTCACCAAATTAAGGACCCATGGGAGCTATCATCAAATCACTCTTCATAGCCATTGAATTTTCACCACCGGATGTCCTCTCGAATGACTACCTCTAGGTAAAAATTTGTGAAAAAAGTGCATTGGTCTGTCGATCGGCCAGACATTTGGTGATTATCCACCATGTCGATCGATATTTTGATGAAAGTTCTAAATCCTTCGTTGAAGCACTTGTTATTAAATGAAATTTTTATTCAAATTTAATATATATATATAAAAAAAGATAAAAAAAATTAGTCTAAGTTCCCTCTTCCATTTTTAGTAATGGAAAAGATCTACAATATTATTTTTTGATGTCTAAGGTCCCTAAACACACACCTACATATCAGATCAGAGAAATTGACTCTCTCTCTCTCTCTTTCTTTCCGATCACCATCACCATGCCTCTCTCATTTCTGGCTTAAATTGAGTGAGAGAGTAATCTTCGAATTCTAGAGCGAGAAAGTGGCTATGGCAACCTCTCTTCTCTCTCTTCTCGCAGCTCCAACCATCACCACCAAAAACCGCGAACTATCCACTGCTATTGTCGTCCCGAAGAGTTTTTTCCTTCACGATATCAAGCTCTCTTTCGCTCCATTTGCAGCAAATTCGAGAGCAAGCTCAACTTGGAGATGGTGTTTTAGGTCTCCGAGGTCTTTGAAGTCTTTTGACCATGTTCCGAAGCGGTTTCGAGAGGAAAACCTCAAAAAAGGATGTGATTTCCCAATTCGAACATACTGTTCTCTGTTTCAGTATTATGCTTTGTTTTACTCCGTTTGTTCTAGCTTTGGCTGCATAGTTTGCTTTCTTGATGACTGAATTTGTGTTTATAATATCTTTGAAACTTGAAAACTAGAGCTTCGTTGAAATCTAGGGTTTCTTTTTTATATTCATATATAGTCGAGCAATTAGAGTCTGTTTGGGAATCGAGAAAAGAAAAGAAAAGAAAAAATTGTATTGTGCTCTCTCGTTCTTGTGAACCATGGAACACATTTTGCTTGAGGTTTTTGATTTTCAACCAGAAAAGATTGTGAGGGGGGATTTCTCTGGGTTAGAGAGGGGGATTTTCTCTGGTTTGAGTGAATTTTTCTAGGTTGGAAGGGGATTTTCTCTAGGTTTGAGTGAATTTCTCTGGGATGGAGGGGATAATGTCTCTGGTTTTAAAGAATTTCTCTAGGTTGAAGTGTCTAGAGAAATTCTGAATTCTTTAGTGAGATTTTTTGTGTGAAGTCGAATTTTCTTTGTATTGAAATTTTTTCTGGTTGTTCAATTTTCTCTAGATTGAAATTTTCTCTGGTTGTTCAATTTTCTCTGGATTGAACTTTTCTCTAGTTGTTCAATTTTCTCTGGATTGAAATGTTCAATTTTCTCTAGATTGAAATTTTTTTTGGTTTGGAATTTTCTCTGTGATGTGTCCAAAGAAATTTGGAGTTGTTTCTGTGATTTGTCCATAATGAATTTTTTCTAGATCGAATTTTCTCTAAATCGATGTTGAAGGATCTTAGATATTATGAAAATATTGAATATCCTTTATACTATAAAATCTTAATATCAGGGACCTTAAAAAAAAATCCAAAAAGATATACCATTAAAGATGGTCTTACGAAGGTTGGAATTAAGTGTTTTTTTACTTCAACATTCATTGTGATATTTTCTATTTCAACACTTTGTTAAGATTTTTATACTTTCTACTTTAACATTTTAGTTTGAATTTTTTACATTGTAATTTTTGAACTCATCAACTGTTATGAATATTTTAAATATATAAAAACTTAAAATTCATTAATTGTTGTGAATATTTTAAATATATATAAAAATCTTCACGAAAAAATGACCTATACCTTTAATATAGGACTAGCAATGGGTGATAGTGAGGTCGGTTTGCAATTACATATTTAAATTTTTGAACAATTTCAAAAATGAAAAAACTCATTTAGTAGTTTGAGATAGTTTAATGAGTTAGCATAACTCAGTTATTAGGAATGTTACCGTTAAAAATGTTACTATGAAAAAAAACAAAAGGACTCATTTATTCTCTCTTTATGCCTTTGTTTGGCAAGATAGTTGAAATTAATTTAGGCTTTATTTGACATTTCTTATATTAGTATATGTTAGGTCAATCCCACATCGACCTCTCACTTCCACCTTATAAGTGCACTGACCCCCTTCATTTGTTAATAGGCCATTTTCCCCAAGGAGGAATCGTGAGGCTCTAGCTAAACCGGACAATATATTGACGGGGCGCAAGAGAACAAGTGTCGCGAAATTTGCCGGTAGAAGGTAGGCAATCTGGCAAACTCTCCCGCTATTGTAGCCTAGTCCACTACGGGGTTATGTTGGGTCAATCCTACATCGACCAGGGAGGGACTCTCACTTCTACCTTATAAGTGCACTGGCTCATTCTACCTGTTAATAGGCCTTTTCTCCTGAAGAGAAACAAAACCGTGAGACTCCGGCCAAAGCGGACAATATATTGACGGGGTGCGAGAAAACAGGCATTGCGAACTGATGGACATGGCCTAAGAGAGCCAAACCTATGGTTGTTTTGGGTTACCCAAACAGCTACTTGGTTGATGCTCAACAAACAGACTCGACACCAAGCCCAATAGGGAACTCACATTGGCCAAGCCCAGATGCTAGTTAGACATATGTCAAGTAAGGAGTTAGTCACGTGGTAAACAAAGATCTTACAAAATTATTGCATTCGTATGCCAAGCATTAAATGAAACTGTCAAGGTATTAAATGCAACAAGACCTCTCGCTTTGGGAGGGGATGAAACCACCATGCCCGACAGCGAGTAGGTGGTAAGCTTTCGACCAATGGAACAACATGAATGGACAAGGAAATGATGAGGAAGAGGGATAAGGAAACCAAGGAGGAACGTTTTAAGGGCAGGTAGAACTTAGTTACTCACACACTTAACTCTCTCTCTAAACTATTATTCTGGCCTCATCCATATCTAACTTGTTCGTCGGAGAGTCTGCATGGAGGAACCATCCCATTTCGGAATCCTCCTGTTGGACTGGTTGCAGGTGTAGTTGGGAAGACGAAGGACAATCGACCGATGGAGCCCTTGGGTCAGTCTGACCCATCTTACCTCGACCAAATCGCATCATCGGTATATTTTTTATTTTTTTTAGATCATATCACATCTCTATTTTTTTGTACATCTTTTAGTAAAAAATCAAAAAATATACTTATTTAGATCATTCCAAACACCCTCTTAGACAATTAAAAAATAAAATAAATTAAAAAATTAATAAGACAAAATGTCACAATTAAATTATAATCATTTCATTTTTTCTTTCACAAAATTACAAAAAAATCAAAAATTCATTTTTAACGAAATTTTATTAGCCAAATTAAAAAGTTCTTTCCAAATGAAATTAACAATTTTATATAGGATGTTTGACAACATAGATTTTTAGTTATGTCACTATAATTTGTTAAATCATTCTTTTTTTATATATATATATAAAATTTAAAAAATGTTTAAATACTTAATTTTTAAACGAGGATTTTGAGTCAAATTGGAGAGCTACCCAAAATTTGTGGGGTTGATGATAAGGCCAAAAGTTGTACAACCCATGACGCGTGGCGCGCGTGGGGTTGGCGATTTTCTTTCAAGTGAAGGAATTTTCCAAGCAACCCCTTTTTAATCAATCTTCCTTGCATTTGCCCACTTGCTCTCTCTCTCTCTCTCTCTCTCCATTTAAAATCCCTTCTCTTTCTCTTCACTTTCCTAGTACCAAACACTACTCACTCACACCCCCCTCTCTCTCTCTCTCACACACCCACAATGGACTCATCTTTGCCGGAAAATTTATCATCTGATCGGAAAAAGGCAATTAAAGAGCTAATTCGCGGCCGCGAATTGACCAATCAGCTCCTCACAAGGCTCGTCCTCGGCAAACCCCACGCCGGAGAGTTCGCCGCCGACGAACTGGTCGTCAAAATCATGGGATCGTTTTCGGAGACAATAATGATAATTTTGAATGGCAGCGGCGCCACCATCGATGAGGCGGTGGGTTCGCCGTCTTCCGATGGCCGGAAGTCTGAAGATTCCGGCGAAAGTAGCAAGTGTACTCCGCCGGCGATGAAGGACCGGCGGGGGTGTTACAAGAGAAGGTGATTAGTAAAAGCTTACTTTTATGGGTGAATTACACTTTTTACCTTTGGTCTCTCAATTTTTAAATTTAATTTCAATTTGATTATTCTGTTCAAATTGATTTTTCATTTTTTGAAATTTTTTTTCATACATCTTAAAAAATTTCTTAATTTGACCCATAATATTGGGTGAACTTTTTGATACAAGTAAATTTGTGGATTTTTTGTGTTTCTCTTTTGTCAACTTGTATATCTGTGTTTTAAAATCGTTAATTGTAATATCTAATTTGAATGGAATGATTTTAACGGTAAGAACTATAATATTCAATTTCAAATAATAAGAATACAAGTAAAATTTAATTCAAATTATAAAAATTAAAAGTGTAATTTTCTCTCTACTTTTATTTTTGGTCAGTTTATGGGTCATGTTAACTAAAGCTTGTTAAGATAAACCAGAGATGTTCCAAAATATTTATAATTTTAATGTATTTTTTAATGAATAATTTAAGGTATTTTTTATGATCTTTACAATTTTTTTTTTTTAATAAATATTTTTGAAAAGTTTTCTTAATTATCATAATCACGAGATAAGAGATTAGCTTGGGGGTGAAGCACTCCTCTGTTTTAAGTTCTATTTGGTACAACTTATGAGCTGAATTACGCGTCACTTTTTTTCGGTTTTAGGTTTGTCTGCCCGGTTAGAATCTATGCGCCTTTTGTTATTATTATTTTATTACAATCGGTAGAAGAGAAACCATAAATTTCATAACACAATGATAAAATTCGAATCTAAGCAGTTAAGTGTTTGAAAGGACGTAAATAAATATATTTTTTATCTTTCAATAAAAAAATTGTGTGAAAAAATAAAAATGTGGATGTGATTTAAAAAAGATAAAAAAAATATATTTATATAATACCCAGACAAAATGGTCCGTTAACATGCATAAGTAAATCGTATGCCCTAGCCCAACTTAGATCTGGCTTGGTCTAGTTCGACTCGATCCAAGTTAGAATCTCATGAGCATACTTTAGCATTTTTTTATGCGGTCATTTGAAAACATAGATTAAAAGGTAAAAGTTAGTTTTTTAATTCATTTTTGTTTAAATTATCTCTCAAATAAAATAGTAAAAAAAAATTTTAAAAATTAAAAAGTCAATTTATAATCGTCTTCTCAAAACATTTCATAATTTTATTCTTGAATTTACTTGAGAAATAATAATTGCCATCATATTCTACCAAAGCCTGTGTTGCGGGGGAGGGGGGCATTTGAGTCTTTTTAATAGGTGACACCGAGGAACAACTTTATACTTTTCCAGAGTTGCTAAATATTGCACTCAAGGCAGGTGTTTGGCATGTATTTAAAAAATGTATTTTTTTTTTATATATATATTTATTTGAGTTACATCAATCAATATCTATCAACATTTTCTCTTTATTTTTTTACTAATTTTTTTTATTTTTCTACGCATTTTTTTATATAAAAAATCAAAAAATATACTTATTTAAAATATTCTAAACCATCCTTAAAATTTATTTTTATGCTCAGATGTACAAAATTTTGCCACAAGGTACAAGTTAACAATGCATGTGATGCATAGAAATATGAAGTGATCATATTTAGGAACTCCTCAGTTATTTATTATTATTTTTTTTATCCACTATTATTGGTTCCAGGTCAATCATGAAAACTTTGGTACTACTAGAATTATAATCATTATCTAGAATATTATTATTAATTAATACCTTAATTTGCTTTTGAAAGCATAGTTTATACAGAAAAATTCTCATGTATAATTCTTTTATCTCATGAAATGATTTATCTCAATGCAGAAAGACGTCACAAACATGGACAAGAGAAAACCCCTACTTTAATTGATGATGGCCATGCATGGAGAAAGTATGGACAAAAAGTTATCCTCAATGCCAAACACCCAAGGTATATAATTACATTGGATTTCAATTTATTATACCATCAATTTTTAGTAGAAAAATGTTAATAAACTTCTTTGGTACAGTTTATTATAAGTTAAATGTTAATTAATCAAAAAATATAAACCAAAAGCACTCTTTTGTTGGGCTTTAGACAATTAGTTTTTTTTTTTTTTTAATTTTAACTTATTTGAATTAATTTTGTCTAACAAGTTGTATGCAGAAGTTATACCAAATAATCTAGTTCAGACTCTTACAATAAATATATATATATACGCAAGTTGAATGAGTTTTAAATTGGGTTCAAACTTAATTTGTTACATAATGATTTGAATTCAAATGAGTTTTTAATGAGTCAAGTTAAGTTCAAATAACTTGATTCGTTTGGTTGTCCTATATATGTTTGCTATATTCAATCATATTACATGAATGATATACATATATCTAAAACCATGCACCCTAAAAAAAATATTTTAAAAATAATATATTTATTTGGGATGATCTGAATAAGTGTAATTTTTAAATTTTTACGAAAAGATGTGCAGAAAAGTAGAGAAGTGATGTGATGATAAAAAGATAAAAAAATGTGCTCATATAGCACATCTCAAAATATTTTTATTTATTATTTATTACTATTTATTTTTTGATGAGCAGGAACTACTTTAGATGCACCCACAAGTTTGATCAGGGCTGCCAAGCCACAAAACAGGTTCAACTAACCGAGGATGAGCCACCCATGTACCGGACCACATACCATGGTTTCCACACTTGCAAAAACCCATTGATCAAATCACCTCATCATGATGATCACATCAGCTTGGATTCGGGTCGGAATTCGGTCCTACTCAACTTCGGTTCAAATTCAAACCCAAATCCAAACTCGAACCACAACAAACCATCACACAATCCATATTTCCCAACCACCACTACCTTCCCCTTGATAAAGCAAGAGTACATGGAAGATCATAAGCCATCAGATTTGAACCCCAACCAATTATCGGCGTCTGATTACTTTTGGTCGCCGGATCTAACGATGTTTGAATCGTCAGGGCCATTGACAGGGTTGTCATCTGGATCGGATCATGGGGATGTGATATCATCCGGTGTGTACTCATGTACAGCTAGCACTCATAGTCATGGCTTGGACATGGATGATATGATGGTGGGAGCCGTTGATTTTGCTGACGACGTCTTGCAATTTGAATTTTGATTATTGCACACTATTGCCCTCCTAGGAGTAGTGTTTTGGGAAGTCAGAAAAAAGTTGACTTTTGACTGTTTTTAGTTAAAAAAGTTAGTTTTTTTGGATAATGACTTAGGTTAAAAAGCTAGCTTCTTTGGCTAAAAACACTAAAAGCTTACTTTTTGCTAGCTTGCCAAAGCAAGCTTAGGCCTCGTTTGGGGACTGACTATTTTAGCCAAAAAGTCAAAAAGCCAACTAAAACTAGTCACATCACCTCTCTACTTTTCTGCACATCTTTTCGTAAAAAGTCAAAAAGTTACTAAAATAGCCTGTTCCCAAACGAGGCCTTAGTATATTAGTGTAGTTCTTTTTAAGTCTGTTGTTTTACTTGCACTTAAATCGATCACAGAATTAGACATAATTATGTTATGTAAAAAAATTATGTCTGATTTTATAATCGATTTTTATATCCCTAGACTTTTTCTTTCTCAACTTTAGATTTGATGTAAATAAAACCTCATGTATTGGCTTTCTTAGGACTTAAAGAGAGGACAGCATCTAGTTCCTCTTTCAGTGTGAAAACAATTGGACTTTTCTTCTCTATTTTCTCTATCTCTCCATATTTCATGATTATTTCACAATTTGTTTCTCCATTACAATTATGGAATGGAGAGAATCTCAGTATATAGATATATATTGAAGCAAGGCAATTGATGACGGTGGTTAAGAAATTAAACAAAAATTAAGAACCATATGGTCTATTCACCATTTCTCCTCCTTTTGACCTTTAGTTTTTGTTTAATTTCTTAATTATTTTATTAATTAAATCAAATTCACACAATATATAAAATTTAAAAGATGAAAACAATGCAATTAAAATTATTTTAAAACAAAGCAATTAAAATTATTTTAATCAAATTGACACAATATAAAATTATAAATGACGAAAACAATGCAATTAAAATTATTTCAATAAAGTTGACACAAATCAAATTACATGACTATTTATGTGCTTTTTCCAATTAATTATATGTAGGAGTGTTTTGGAAAGTTGATAAAAAATTGATTTTATGGCTCTTTTAGTCTATCTTGTCTTTTTAAAATGGATAAGAAGTTAAAAGTTGGCTTTTTACTCTCTTTCCAAAAGAGGAGTGTTTTGGAAACTTGGCTTTTAACTACTTTTTTAGGTTTGTAGTAAAAGTCAAAAGTTGACTTTTTTGTATTTGAAGACATTTGGAAAGTTGGTTTTCAGTCATTGATAAAATTACAATTCTATCCCTCATGGGTTAAAATATGCTACATGGGTAAAGTTATAAATATTTTAAATTGGATGAGGGTGGTTTGGTCATTTTATTGCGATTTGACATCATAAACAAATATTAATAAAAAAAACTAAAAATAACTTTTTACCAATTTTTTAAATCATTTATCTAAAAAAATCGAAAATTTAGTTAAAAGCCAAAAAATTACTTTTTACCATTTTTCGAAAATAGGCCAAAGTTGAATCAAGTTGGTGGTACTTGCAGCCATTCTTTTGATTTATGAAAATATTCACACGAGCAGTTACATAAGAGCGGATATGCCATTCAAAAGTGCTTCAATTTTTTTATTTTTTTTTTCCCTATAAATTTTTGGTAGAATTACACTGATATGGTGGTTAGAAAAAATATTTAGAAAAAAATGATAATATTATAAATATTAATAATTAAAATTATAAATTTTTTCACCAACCTATAATGATAATCTTCCCTAAATTTTTTCAACTACTTCAATTATTGTAGATTTGATAGTACACATATGTGTGTAACCACTAGTATATATAAATATATAAAATCAAAATTCTAGGGTTCTTTAGGCTCCTATTTGCAAATTTACCTGTAAAGAGTTTGCATTCATGTTAGCTGGATTAGGTCCCCATGAACAAGTACTGCATTGGGTAACAAAGGTGAGACAGCTGCCAACTGTACCGCTTCCATGGATTCAATGTATATACAAGATCCCTCAAAAAAAAAAAAAAAAAAATTGTATATACAAGAAAAATGATTGATTTATCGAATTAAGACTTGCCTAAATTGTTCAAATTATGTAAGGTAGACGATCTCTCAGCCAATCGTCTAGATGACTAGTGTCACTCTCGTTAACCACGATTGTATCCTTGTCAACTGCGAATATCATTTTCGTCAACAGATATGTCAACCGACATTTGTCTGGATGATTGACTAGACAACCTTCTAGATGATTGATGTGCTAATTGACATGCACAAATTTGACCAATTCAGGGTAGTTCAAATTCTGGGGATGTAACAATACTCGTACATAGAAATGGGAAAGATTATGGTACAGCTAACTAGTTGTGTACTATGGGCTGTTTTGGTAACACGCCAAAAAAGTCAAAAAGCTAGCTTTTCATCTATTTTGGGTCTAAAAAATCAATTTTTAACCATTTTCTCAAATACCTTTATATCCATGTTATAATTAAAGGAAAAAAAATGATATAATTTTATATTTTTTAAGTTATAACAAAAAAAAAAAAAAAAAAGTCACAACTAAATATTATATGAGACATAACTAAAAATCTTTTAAATTATAACTAAAATAAATCATAACTAAAAATAAAAATAACATAATTAAAAGTATATAACACTTCCCTTTTAAGAAGTACGTATAATAGAATTTATTTATACAAATATATATTGGTTTGGGGTGTCTTAAAAAAAGTGTACTTTTTGTCTTTTTACGAAAAGATGTGCAGAAAAGTAGAGAGGTAATGTGATGGAAAAAAGATAAAAAGATAAAAAGATGGATTATATAGGTTATGCCAAACAAGGCTTTAATGAGATACCCTGAATAGATGTAGGACCATCCGGGTCGGATCCTTTTTGTTTTTGTTTTTATTTTTGTTTTGATTTTTTGTTTTTGGTCTTAAGCAACTGGGAAGATTGTCGTGCCTAGTTTCTATTTATTTTATTTTTTGAACAATTGTAGGAGAGGAATAAAAGAAAACAGAAATAATATAGCACAACGGTAAGACTCAAATCTTGATTTTGATGTTTGTAGAGTCTTTTTGGACACTTTCAGGTTAAAATCAATAAAATTCTTTTCTTTCACCGATTAAAAAGAATAAGGAGAAAAAAACACCTCGTCCACTTGATCAAGAAGCCAAGTTGATGAACAAGTACTGTACTGGGTAATAAAGGTAGACAGCTGCCAGCTGTACCTCTTCCATGGATTCAATGTATATACAAGATTCCTAAAAAATAAAAAATAAATATATAAGTAAGGAAAATGATTGGTGGCCCTAAAACTGTGGCTCAAATTGCCAGTTTTGGTAACTTTATTTTTTATTTATTTTTTTTTTTTTTACCTGATAGGGAAATTTGAGCCATTAGGGGCACCCAAATTCGGGCCCCCTACCATTGCCCATAAATAAAATGTATATATAAAAAAAAAACAGATTCATCGAATTTGGACTTGCCTGAATTGTTCAAACTATGGAAGGTAGATGATCTCCGAGCCAATCGTATGAATGATTAGTGTCACCCTCATCAATCACGGTTGTGTTCTGGTCAACTGCGATTATCATCTTTGCCAATCGACATTCATCTGAATGATCGACTGGACGACCTTCTAGATGACCAATGTGTTAAACGACATGCACGAATTCGACCAATTCGAAAGAGCTCAAAATTATGTAACAATACTCACATACACAAATGGAAAAAATTATGACACAGCTTACCAATAGTGTACTATGGGTTGTTTTGGTAACACACCAAAAAAATCAAAAGTTAATTTTTAACTCATTTTGAGTCACATCATCTTTTACATGAAATAGTGAAAAAAGTTAAAAAAATCAAAAAGTCAATTTTAATAATCTTTTCAAAACACCCTTATATGCCCCTTACAATAAAAAAGAAAATGACATAATTTTATATTTCTTAAGTTATAACAAGAAAAAAAGTCACAACTAAATATTATATGAGACATAATTAAAAATCTCATGAAGTATAACTAAAATAAGTCATAACTGAAGATAAAAATGACATAATTAAAAGTATATGATACTTCCCTTTTAAGTACGTATAGTAGAATTTATCTATACAAATATATATAATATGAGATATCCTGGGTAGATGTAGGACCATCCAGGTCGGATTTTTTTTTGGTTTTGTTTTGTTTCGTTTGTTTTTGGACTTAAGCAACTGGGAAGATTGTGGTGCTTAGTTTCTATTTATTTTATTTTTTTTACAATTGTAGGAGAGGAATAAAAGAAAACAGAAATAATACAGCACAACAACGGTAAGACTCGAATCTTGATTTTGATGTTTGTAGAGTCTTTTTGGACACTTTCAGGTTAAAATCAATAAAATTCTTTTCTTTCACTGATTAAAAAGAATAAGGAGAAAAAAAACACCTCATCCACTTGATCAACTCTTGATCTAATTATAATTTGAAGTTGCCAAAAAACTGTTTCGTCCATCAAGAACTCAACAGCATATCTGGTCAAGTCCGAGCCAAGTTAACGAAAATGTTTTAAAAGCATATCAAATTAATTGATCAGATAGACATTTCAACCGTGTTTAGATTATAAATTTGAATAATAATTTCAAGAAAAAAAAGTGAAAAATATGAATAAAATATAAATTAAATTTTTTCTCCATTTCGCTCTTCTTTTTCTTTTCCTTCCCAAATCTCTATATAAATTAATGATCCAAACATTGCATTTTAAGTTAGATCTTGGGTTTCATCATGTTGAAATTTTAGTAATTCTCAATTAGTTGACTAGAATTGCTTGTGAAACAGAAGGTGAAGTTGGTTGTGACTTCTCTAATGCAAGTCAAATATGCCTATTTGTTTATGGCTTAAATGGCTAAGGTTTCACATTGCCAGTAAAGCAATCACTTTCTTCAATGTGCACACAATTAGGTTTTGTTTGGCAATCTTCAGATGAGGGTTTTTTTTTGGGCTAAAAAAGCAGTAGCAAAAAGTCTATTTGGTTTAGCTAAATAAATAATTTCTCCATAAAAAAATGTTTTTATGAAAAATTCTGCCGATTGTGTAAAATTGATTTCACCCTCAATAGTTTGAAATAAGGGCTCACATCACTATGAGGGTAATATAATAATTTTAACTACAACACAAAATATTGAAAAGATCCACAATTGTTTTTCCATAAAAAGCAACTTATCAAACAATTATCAAATAAATCAGCCTTTTTTAATTATAAAATAATAATAATAATAATAAGTTAATAAAAAGGAATTATCAAATTTCACCTTGCAGTTTCGTTGGCACTCGAGTAGGGACCAAATCTCACCTTAGTTTGTTTGTTCATCATCTAACTTATTTGAGCATATTAGTAGCATTGTTTCTGACATTCTATTTGTTCAGGATTGATTTATTCGGTATGATTTTAATTTTGTTCAGAATTTTGTTCAGATTCGATTTATTCGGTGTGATTTTAGTTTTGTTCAGCATGGTGTGAATGGAGTGAGTGACACATTGTCTTGCTCGTCGAGCGGTGGGTGAGGAAGGCATCTCTACGTGAGAGTTCTATCCCCTCCCCCTCCCCCCTCCCCCTTTGGCTATCTTCTGATTTGTAGAGTGATGTAAGTTTTTATTAATTTCTTATTTCTACTGTTTGGTCTATCAATAAAATAAAAAAAATGGCATTACATTGGGAATTTGAACGAATACATATTAAAATTTTTATTTATTTATTGTATTTAATATATATATATATATTTAATTTTCTTTAAATTTAAAACCCAATTCAACCCATGTGCTCGACCTTGAGCCAACTATTCATGCACACAATAGAACTTACAATAATAATTTTAACAACCTTTCAAGATTACTTTGGGGTGCCAAACTATTATTGATGGTGACAATATTATATATTTCGCATTTAAAATATTTTTATCCATTTTGGTTGACCAATTAACTTGTTATCAAAGCATTAAACCTTGTTTGGCTTAACAAAAGCAAAAAGACAATATTGCTATTTAACATCAATATTATAATACACTTTTGGATGTAACCACAATAAGACCATTCATATAACACAATCAACACTCTAACAAAGAATTCAAACTAGTTGGAACCATTTTTGGGAAAAGCATGGTACTATGAAAATTTTTGCCATGATTGTAGGAAAATTTGAATTTTGGTTGTATATGCATACATGCATGTTTAACTACAGTGGTAATTTTTTATTTATATATATTTTTTTCGAAAAATGTCTGATAGCTCAAATTTTGTGGCTCAAAAGTGGCTCAAATAGTCAAAACGACGTCGTTTTGGCCATTTTTATGCTGTTCTGTACTCAAAACGACGTCGTTTTGGCCATTTGAGCCACTTTTGAGCCACAAAATTTGAGTTACGTAGCATTGTCGATTTTTTTCTCATGGGTTGTTTAGAGTTTCATTCCTATTATTTTTTTATTTTCCTGAGTACGTAATTTTTAGTCCTAGATATATTAGAAAATTATCAAGCTAAAGTCTTGGGGTAGCATCAAGGGCAAGTGGTTTTATTTGGCTCTCTCTAAAAACTTATATTTTGATTAAATAATTCAAACCCAAGTTGTATTTAGTTTGGCTAAAATAGTGATATTTGATAATTAAAAAAATAATTAGGGAATGTGCAAAGTCCATTTTACCCTTAACAAGCACTCCACCTTTGGTAAGGGTAATATGTTTTACACCTCAAAAACAAAAGTTTAAACGGGCCCAGTAACTTTTCTCCATAACCAAAAAAAAAAAAAAAAAAAAAAAGAAAAGAAAAAGAGGGAGAAGGAAAAAAGGAAAAAAGAAGAAGAAGGTAATGCATCAATTAATTTACTATCTTTTTAAAAAAAAAAAGCAACTAAAAGCAATTGCCAAACTCTCTGTTTAATTCGATCTTCAAAATAGGTTTTTTGAAATTTTTTGAAAAAAATTAAAAATTAATTTAGTAAAAATAATGATAAATAAAAAAAACACTCATCATTTTCATATAATTTTTGTGCGTACCGGATTCCGCACTAGATGAAAGTGGATCGGAGCTCCGCTCTCAGTTGGACTATCCAGGGACTGAGGTTCCTGCCACAGGAAGCACTGTCAGAGCTGCCCGGCCGGGGTTGGCCGGATAACCCCACCGGTGTGGGAATTAGCAGTCGGAGAAGGAGTGTATAGAGGGTTCAATTTGTATATAAGTGTTGTTTAGCTTGGAATAGTTCAGTTACCTTCAATGTGAAGTTCATGTTGTATATATAGTGTTCCTTGCTTGCTTCTCAAGGTGGATTCATGGAGCTTGGATGTTGCCAGGTGTCCTTTTGGCATTGCTCATGGTAGGGGACCACCTGTTAGTTGCCAATAAATGCATATACTCATTGTAGTCATGCTGATAACAAACCACATTCCTTTGTCTCAACAACTTCCGTAATTCTAGGTGTGAGGGACCAGCTAAGGTGGCAACCTGCACATGCACACGTTCACAACTTCCACGTTTCCTTGCGAGGTTTCCTCAGCTCGGTACTGATGTTCCTCAGCTCGGCGTCATTATGCCTTGTCTCGACCTTTCACAGGATCATTCATTGAGATGGGCTGATCCATTCGGATATCTTTGTATGGGCCTGGCCTATTTTCTGTTCGGCCCAAAGGTTCAGTCTCGCAGCTCGGCCCAGCCCAGCACCACGGCTGGACTAGCCTCTCCACTGCGGGTTGGGCCCAAGTGCTTGAGGACTTGGGTGGACTGTTGATCTTGAAGTTGGGCTCAATTGGCTTGTCCATATACTCATCCAACCTACTTGGATTCGGGCTTCAGTGGATTGGGCCGGCCCAAGATTTGGACTTGACCCATTTCACTTTTAGCCCTTTCATTTGGCCCCTAGCTCGCGCTAAGGTTCCCCTTGGGAGGAGCTATTGTTCTGCTTCCCAAGCGTCACGTCGTTTCGGTTTTCCTCAGCTCGGCCTTGGTGACGGTTTAATCCTGATACGCAATTCCTGCATGCGTCCTTTCATAATGACACGTGGCGATGTGAGATTGGTGTGCAGAGATAGTGCGTCGATCCCATACTGAAGGTCGTGCTCCGTGTGCCTGCGCGCCGGCTAGTGCAATTAATGCTCTGGCTATCAATACAAATCCCTTCATCTGCTTTTTTGTTCCTCTAGAGAGTTTCAAAGAGAGAGAAAGGACTCTTCCCGTTCCTCTAAACCAGTCTCATTGGTGCTCTGCTCAGACTTTTTCACCGCTGATCTTGCTCTGCTACCACTGTTCTAATCTCTGTAAGTCCTCTTGCGACTTTTCTTCTTTTGCCTCTTTTTGCCTTAATCATCTTGTTTGGCCTACCCGCTGTCCGTATTCCATACTTCTGTTATCTGAGTCCTACTTCTCTCCGCTTAGGCTCATTAGATGGGAAAGTTCCGTTCACTGGTTGATACCCCCGAGGCCATGGCTATATTCCGCCTGGACTATAATATTCCCAACGACGTTACCCTCTCGTTGGTGAAAGTAGACGCCAAACGTATGGGCACGAGGAATACCGTTGCTTTTCCCATCACGGCTATAGTCGAGGGAGGGGTTTGGTTCCCTCTTGACTCGTTGGTACGCCGGTTTCTGCATCAAGTCTAGTTAACCCCAATGCAAGTATCTGTGAACCTTTTTCGGGTTGTTTGCGGTGTCTCTGCCATCAATAGACGACTGGGTTTGAACCTTGACATATGGGATATCTTAGGTTGTTATACTCTTTTTCATAACAAAGACCACAGTACATAGTACTTACGTGTTCGCTCGTTTGATTGCCATTTGGTTACCGGGTTACCTGATTCGGATAAACACAATGATGATTTCCTTCAAGTCGGTGGAAACTGGGAGTTCCCCGCCGGTACTGAGTTTCAGTCTGAGCGGATACCCCAGAAAGACGGCTACCCAAGTTCGGGTCTTTCCTTCTAATGCCTTTTGTATTCCTTATATTATTTTGGGTATTGCTCTGATGTGTCGCTTCTTTTTTGCAGAGTCCTCTCGTTTCCAACGAAGGCCGAACCGAGAGAATGCTGAGGCCATAAAAGCTGCCCTGAGGTATAAGAAAAGATCTGCACCCGAGTTGTTGGACTACCAGTCTACTTACCGCTCCGTTATTCCAAAGAAGGCAAGGCTCGCTGCTGCCCTTCTAGATTCCGATACTGAGACTGACACATCTCTCACTCCTTTGGTCACAAGTCGTTGCAGGAGTCAGGGTGCGCTTTCTGAAAGAGCACCTTCCCCTGCCCCCAGTTTTGCAGGGAGCAAGTCTGTGGTGAAGAGAAGGGTGTTGGTGGATTTAGAGGCCGACGCCTTCGGGGCCTCCGATGCTTTGCAAGCCCCTCTAGAAAAGACCGAGCCAAAGAGCCTCATGGAGGTGAAGATAGAGGTTGGAGCTTCTGGGACCCCTGTGACTGCTGCCGAGCCCTCAGCTTCAGTCGCTGCGCGAGCAAAAAAGAGGAGAAGAGAGGCTGGCAAAGCAGTGGTGGGGGGAAGCTTCTGAGGATCCTGCTGAGGATGATGCTTTTGAGAAATGGAAGCCGCCAATATCGCATGAAGGCAGGCCTATTTCCACTTCTGATTCAGTTGTCGCTTCACAAGATTTTGCTTTTGATTTGACTAAGTTTTTGTTGATGCCTGTTAATATGGCCGACCACAATGGGCCCCGTGATATTCCTATCCTGAAAGGGACCCTGCAGATGATGACTGCTGTAAGTGTTTCCTCGTTTTACTTGTCTTTATTCTTGCGTTGATGTCTCCTTTTTCTCTTGATTCTTTGTTGTCCTTTGCAGTGTATCCAGAGAATGCATCTGTCCATTACCCGTGCTGAAGAGCTAGAAAGGGCCGTGCTGGAGGCCGCAATGAACGCAGAGAGACTGACGGTAAACTTGGAGTCAGAGAAGGAAGGACGCCGAACCGCTGAGAGGGAAGCATTTCGTTTGAACAAGATTGTCGCTTCGGCTGAAAAATCGAAGGAGGCTGCTATTGGGACGCAGGCTCAACTTGAGGGGAATGTGGCCGAATTGGAGGCTGTTATTGCCGTGATGGCTGCTGAGCGTTCTGCACTGGAAGCCAAACACTGGCAACAGGGTTGGGATGAAGCCGAGGCTACCTATAAGGAAGAGGTGTTAGTGCTGCGAGATAAGCTCTTTGTGAAGGGTTGGATAAGTGCCTTGGCTGCTGCGTTGGTTCCTGAAGGCTCTCCCCTGTTTCAGGATGTCCCCGTTCTTTCGAGATCCTTGGGTTCGAAGACTGTTTCCATCCCTACTGTTCTGCCGGCCGAAGTTTCTCCAGAAGATGATTCTGCAAGCAAGACCCAAGACAGGAATGTTGCCGCTGAAACGGTGGATGTTGAAGGGATTAAAGCCCCAGAGACTGAAGCCACGGGAGATGTGGTTAAGGAGGCTTCCACTTCTTAGGAAGTTGGAGCTTCCTCTACTTTTCCTCCTGCAGATGGCCTGGACAAAATTGCTGATGCTGCTCCTGAGTTACCCGCTGTTGATGAAAATTGATGTTGAAAAAATTTGAACTTTTTTGCTTTGATGTACTGTGGCTCGGTCCCCATGATGAGCTTTTTTTCCGCACTTGTCAAGACAATTTTTCTTTTTTCTTTTCTTTTCTTTGCTGCTAGTTGTGAGGCCATCTGTGCCTTTTGTTGGATGATAGAATTTTCTTTTTTGAACTTGCAATCTGATGTTGTTTAGCTTCTATGTTTGAATGTTTCCTATACTGCCTGCCCCAGGCCGAGCACTGTTGGGACCTCGGGGCCGAATAGATGCTCGATCTGGATCTGTATTGCCTTGAAATGGATGTTCTGTCTGATTCTGCACTGCTTGCCCCCAGCCGAGCATTGTTGGGGCCTCGGGGCCGAACTGATGCTCAGTGTGGAACTGTATTGTTTGCCCCCGACCGAGCACTGTTAGGACCTCGGGGCCGAACTGATGCTCGGTGTGGAACTGTACTGTTTGCCCCCGACCGAGCACTGTTGGGACCTCGGGGCCGAACTTGTGCTTGGTGTGGCTAACGGATATGTGGTATGGCGGCGCTGGAGTTCGTAAGTGGGTCTTACTTAGGTCTAGGTTGGTTTTGAAAGAAAACAATTGTTTGCCCCCACTTGGAGCTAAGTAAGATTGGCGCTGAAGATTATGTTCTTAGGTAGAACTGCTGAAGTCTGTTTCAACTTTGGTAGCATAAGAGCGCCTAAACGGAGTAAAGGCATGAAAAGGTGTCTTACTCAGGTCCAGCTTGGTTTGAAAAAAAAAAAAAAAAAATCGTTTGCCCCCAGCTGGAGTTGAGTAAGACTACTGGTAGAGGCTTACTCCTGGCTGAACTTGGCCAAGTTTGTTCCAACTTTGTTTGTTTGCGTCAGTACTGACATGTTGACGTGTTGATACTTAAGAAGCTCTGTAGATGCAAAGATGTTTACTTAAGATATGTCAGCATGGTTTCCACCAAGCAACTTCACTTGGCTGAATAGAGATGTTTACTTAAGATACATTAGTGCAGTTTTCACCAAGCAATTCCACTTGGCTAAATAGAGATGTTTACTTAAGATATATTAGTGCGGTTTCCACCAAGCAATTCCACTTGGCTAAAGTCCAATTTGGCTGCCAAACATAATTCCACCAAGCAATACCACTTAGCATTTTGAGTGCTAACCAAATTTAAATTCCGTTCAGTAGTTCTGAAACTAAGTCCATTTGGGTTAAGGCCAAAGCTGATTCCGTTTGGTAAGTACCAAAGCTAATTCCGTTTGATATACATCAAAGCTAATTCCGTTTGGTGAGAACCAAAGCTAATTCCGTTTGGTAAGAACCAAAGTGTCACGACCCAAACCCGCCCCTATGGGTTTAGCACCGTAACCGGCCAGTAATCTGCGATTACTGAAGGTCTGCTTAACAGTAAGACAGTAAGACAGAGTACAGGGGCCTGGCGGAAGCCAAAACAGTAAATAAACAATGTCCAATGAGCTGTGCGTTTGTATGCAAAAAGACTTTTCATACATATACATAAACAGTGCGAACCAGTATGCACAACATTTACAGTCGATCAGAACAGGAACCTAATCCCTATTAAACAGTACAGTACGAAAACATTCAGTCTATACAATTATACAAAACAGATATGGAGACAGACGGGGGAAATTGAAACACCCCAAAGCCATAGCTTGGCAGGCTCGGAACCTCGCAGTGAGGCACAGTAGTTGGCTTGACAAAAAGGGAAGCCTAACCCACGCTCCTAGCTCCGGTCTGGTGCTTGAACACCCACATATATATATATATATATATATAAACAGTGAGCTAAAACCCAGTGAATAACATAATGCGTAAAGAGGTTAAGAATGAATGTCCTTACAGTAATGGAAACAGTTCATTAAATTAGTATTTCAGTCATAACAGTCATATGTGGTACATCCATTAGCATAGCAGTACAGTAAACAGTAGGTCTTGAAAGACCGAGCAATCAATGATGGCCATCAATCAGTAAACAGTAGTGGTTCCAATAAGGAAACCGACAGAGATCTCTGTAACAGTAACAGTCAGTAACAGTAGTTGCTAAGGATACCACAATACAGTTCAGAATATAGGACATACATTCATCCAGTTAATAGTATCAATTCAGAAACAGTACAGTTTAATTGTTCAGAAGATAATCATTTTTGAACATATCTTTACATAGTTGTTATTCATAGAGTTCTGGGCTATAAGCAGCTAGAGCGCGTCCCCAGATGCCAACCCTACACAGTTACAGATTGAACACACACTAAGCTACATAGTTGGGAAAACAAAGACTTAGTCCCTACTTAGACTCGGTGTGGTTCTACAACTATATCCTCATTAAGATGTCTTAAACTAGGCCTAGGAATGCCTAGGATGAAATGAGGATGCAAAGATGCACTTTTAAACACTTAGCAAAATTTTCAGAAAAACAGAGTCCCCGCTCGAGCGTCGATTACCCCGCTCGAGCGGACATGCAGACAAAGGTATCCGCTCGAGCGTGGACTTTCCCGCTCGAGCGTTCTGCAAAATAGGGCAAAAGTACTGGATGCACGAAATTCACGCCCGATGGGCACTCGACCTCCGCTCAAGCGTGTGACTCATGCTCCCACTCGAGCGTGCATTCCCCCGCTCGAGCGGACTGTGAAACCATGCAAAGTACTAGATGCTCGAATTTCACGCTCGAGCGCCACTTTCCCCACTCGAGCGTGAGTCCAAATTCTGGAAATTCCAGATTGGACATTCAAGCTCAAAACCAAGTTTCAATGTACCAAATTCGATTCCTTTGGGCCCATTTTCTGGAAAACATTTGTAAATACATGGAATAACATGATTTAAAGCTCAATTTGTAAAATCAAGGCCCAAGGGTAGTTTAATTAAACTCAATTTCAAACCAAGTTTCATGAATATGAAGAATATGCATGAAATTGACCAATTCAAAGCTCCAAATACATGCTCAAAAGAGTCTATATCTTCAAAAACATGGTGAATTCATAGTCTATTGTAAGAATATGAGCATGCATGTGAGGAATTATGAACCACAACCTCAAAACTTCAATATATATACATGCATGCAACAATTAAGCTACAATACAACATTATAAGCCATGTCTTGGCTCTATCTTTTAACAATCCTCTAAAACATGCTAGAAGGGACTCAAATTAAACACAAGAAGGTACAAGCTCTACCTTAGGTCTTCAATGTAAGATACACAAGCTCAATTTGCAATCTACACTTCAATTTCTATAAGTCTCCAAGAAAAACACAAGATGAACTCAATTCTCTCAATCTCTCTCTCTCTTGGTCGGCAATTACAAGGAAAGGAGCTGATGAAATGTTTTGAATGAAGTAGATTAATGCTCAAATATGTTATAATAAAGGGCCCATTACCTTGGCAATTCCGTAAATAAGGCAACTTGTTTAAATTAGCCTATTTTAATCTAATTTAACTATACCAAATCACATTTTAATTAAAAATGCCATAAAATCATATAAATTCTAATGAACGCAGAACATTAATCAATTTCAGATTTGGCCGCCGATAAGGCCTTCAATCAGCAGTTTAAACATAAAAACATGAACAGATAATTAAACAGTCAAACAAGTAGAATGCAATTTAAACAGATATACTCAATCAATCAGTTTCAGATTTCAGTCAGTCACTTCGGTATTTCGATTACTTTAGTTATCAATCATAATCAGTCTCAGTTTAGTAGTAATCAGTAGTTTATCGGTAAGCAGTGATGAGGGTTATTACAGTCTCCCCTCCTTAAAAAGAGTTTAGTCCTCTAAACTCGAGTTACCTTCATTCTGGAAGAAAACAGGGTTCAGTGGAAACAGTTTAGGATATCTCTTGGCCATGTTATCTTCCCTTTCCCAAGTGGCATACACACCACCATGGTTTTGCCAGTCGACTTTCACTAGCGAAATCTCTATGTTTCTCAACTTCTTGATCCGTCTGTTTACAATCTGAATAGGCCGTTCCTCGTAAGTGTAGTCATCACTCAGTACTATATGAGTAGGCTCTATCAGATGGAAAGGATCCCGGAGGTAGTCCCTTAACATAGAAATATGGAACACATTATGCATATGCTCCATTTCAGGAGGAAGTGCAACTTGATACGCCACCGAATTGATTTTCTCAACAATCTCATACGGTCCGACGTATCTTGGCGCTAGCTTGCCTTTGACTCTAAAACGAGTCTGGCCTTTCATCGGTGTCACTTTCACAAAAACGTGATCACCCACTTCGTATTTTCTGTCCCGTCTTCTGACATCAGTATAACTTTTCTGTCTGCTCTGTGCGGTTTTCAATCTCTGTTGTATTAGTTTTACTTTCTCAGTCGTTTCATATACAATCTCAGGCCCAAGCAAAGGCCCATCTCCAACTTCTGCCCAGCAAATCAAATATCTACATTTCCTGCCATACAATGCCTCAAAAGGCGCCATACCAATACTTGAATGATAACTGTTGTTGTAGGCGAATTCAGCTAAGGGCAAATGGCTTTCCCAGTTTCCCTGAAAATCAAGGACACACATTCTCAGTAAATCTTCCAGAGTCTGGATGGTTCTTTCTGATTGGCCATCTGTCTGAGGATGATAGGCACTACTCAGTCTCAGCTCAGTACCCAATGCAATCTGTAAGCTTTGCCAAAATCTCGATATAAACTTCGAATCCCTGTCAGAAACAATGGACACAGGCACTCCATGCAGTCTAACAATTTCATCAATATAAATCATAGCCACTTTGTCCGCATTATAAATTGTTTTGACAGGTAAGAAGTGAGCAGATTTAGTCAGTCTATCAACAATAACCCAAATTGAGTCCAGACCTTTACTGGAGCAAGGCAATCCCACAATAAAATCCATAGTAATATGTTCCCATTTCCACTCCGGTATTAGTAAGGGCTGCACTAAGCCTGCAGGTCGTTGATGCTCAGCTTTAACTTGTTGGCAATGAAGACATTTTGATACAAAATCAGCAATCTCTTTCTTCATTCCCGGCCACCAGAAATTCAATTTCAAGTTTTGGTACATTTTCGTGTTTCCTGGGTGGATAGACAGTTTTGAATTGTGGCCTTCTTGCAGAACTCTCCTTTTCAATTCAAAATCATTCGGTACACACAGTCTCCCCTGAAATTTCAGTACATTATTTTCAAATTGGAAAATCCGGCCTCGGTTTAGATTCTCTTTCATCGATGATCTTCTTCAAGAAGTCATCCAATTGCTGTTTCTCTTTAATTTCTTCAATCAGTGCCGGTTGAGCAGAAATAGCAGCTACTGTTCCATCTTGTCCCCGTAAAACAATCTCAATTTCAGATTTTTCAAGGTCACAAAGCAACTCTTTCTGTCCAGTGAGTAAATAGGCTAAGTTCCCAATCGATTTCCGGCTCAGTGCATCGGCAATGGTGTTGACTTTTCCCAGATGGTACAAAATCTGTAGGTCATAGTCTTTAATCAATTCTAGCCATCTCCGCTGTCTCATGTTCAGTTCTTTCTGTGTGAAGAAATATTTCAAATTCTTGTGATCGGTATATACTTCACATGTCGCCCCATAAAGGTAGTGACGCCAAATTTTCAATGCGAATACCACTACGGCAAGTTCCAAGTCATGGGTCGGGTAGTTCTTTCGTGCGGTCTCAGTTGTCGGGAAGCATAGGCAATTACTCTCCCATTCTGCATTAACACACACCCCAAACCCTTATGAGAAGCATCACTAAATACAGTATAACCATCCGTACCTGAAGGTAAGGTAAGAACTGGTGTAGTCACGAGTCGAGTTTTCAACTCTTGGAATGCTGATTCCTTTTGGTCAATCCAGTCAAATGATATCCCTTTCTGAGTCAACGGTAAGGCAATTTTGAAGAAATCTTTGACAAATCTCCTGTAATATCCAGCCAATCCCAAAAAGCTTCAGACTTCTGTAACGTTTGTTGGTCTAGGCCAATTTACCACTGCTTCAACTTTTTGCGGATCCACTGAAATCACATCCTTGCTAATAACATGTCCCAAAAACATAACATGATCAAGCCAAAATTCACATTTAGACAGTTTAGCAAAAAGTTTCTGTTCTCTTAGGGTTTGTAGGGCAAGTCTCAGATGATGTTCATGTTCTTCTCTACTCTTGGAATAAATCAGAATGTCATCGATGAATACAACAATAAAGTCATCGAGGAATGGTTTAAAGATTCTGTTCATGAGGTCCATAAATGCAGCAGGTGTATTGGTAACTCCGAAAGGCATAACTAAAAATTCATAGTGTCCATACCTCGTTCGAAAAGTAGTTTTGTCAATGTCTTCTGGTTTAACTTTCAGCTGATGGTATCCTGATCTGAGATCAATCTTAGAGAAAACTTGAGCACCCTGTAACTGATCAAATAAGTCATCAATACGCGGTAGTGGGTATTTATTTTTCACAGTTACCTTATTCAGTTCACGGTAGTCAATACAAAGTCTCAATGAGCCATCTTTCTTCTTCACAAATAAGACAGGTGCGCCCCACGGTGAAGTACTAGGCCTGATGAACTTTTTCTCTAATAGTTCTTGCAGTTGCACTTTCAGTTCTTTTAGTTCAGTTGGAGCCATTCGGTAAGGAGCTTTAGATACTGGCAGTGTTCCCGGAACCACATCAACGGTGAACTCAATCTCCCTGTCAATCAAACCCCCTGGAAGATTATCTGGAAAAACATCTGGGAATTCTCTGACTATGGAAATACTGTTCACATTAGCATTATCATCAGTAGATACAGTCAATACAGAACACAGATACCCTTTACACCCCTTTCTAATCAATTTATCAGCTTTCACAGATGAAATCAAATACGGAGGAGGTACTACTCCACTTCCATTAAACACAAATTCAGGCAAACCCGGTGGACGGAAAACTACTTGTTTCGTTACACAGTCTATGGTGGCATGATATTTCGTTAACCAGTCCATCCCCAATATTACATCAAAATGATCAATGTTCAGAGGCAGTAAGTCAATAAACAAGTGCGGATCTCCAACAATAATTTCACAAGCAGGGTACATGTATGCACAAGTCATGGATCCCCCAACAGGTGATGATACAACTAACAGATAATTCATGGGTTCTAAAGGTCTATTCAATTTTCGCGAAATAGCATGCGATACATAAGAATGTGTAGATCCCGAATCAATCAGTACATATGCATTTTGAGTACAAATAGAGAGAATACCTGACACTACGGTCTCGGTATTTTGGACGTCTCTCGGTACTAGGGTGAACACTCGGCCCTGCCTCATAGGCTCTTTCCCGGTAGCTTTAGGGTTCGGTTTTGGTGCAACAGTTGATGCTGCCACGCTTGGAGTAGCTTTGCTATTGGCCTGCAGAGCAGAAGGGCAGTCTTTAACCATATGGCCCACCTAGCCACACCTGTAACAGGCTCCAGATATTTTGTAACAAACCCCTTTGTGCTTCCTGCCACACTCAGAATAGGGTGGTATAAAACCACTCCCTTGGCTGGGGCTAGTTGTTGACCCCGTATTCTGTTTCTTGTTCAATGGGTTATGCTTGCCCTTCTTGAACTTGAAACCCTGCCTTTTACCACGCCATTCAGACGCTGGTGTTTCAGTTTTCAGTGCCTCGATGTTCGATTCAGCCATCAAAGCTCGGTCAAGAACATTCACATAATTCGGTAATTTCATAACATTTATTCTGTCGAGTATTGCCACATTAAGACCGCCTTCAAACTTTCTGGCCTTCTTGTAATCAGTGTCCACCATGTGTGGTGCATATCTAGCAAGCTCGGTGAACTTTGTTTCATATTCAGCAACGGACATTGTGCCCTGTCTCAGCTGTTCGAATTTAGTTACTTTTCTGTCCCTGACACACTGAGGGAAGTACTTTTCAAAGAAGGTTCCCTTGAATTGAGCCCAAGTCATTACAGTGTTATCATCACGGATAAGCATCCACCACCTTCTAGCCTCTTCTTGCAAGGTGAAGGTGGCCAACAGTACTTTATGTGCTTTAGAGCACGAAAAAACCTCAAACAATTTCTCTGTCTCAAGAACCCAAGCTTCAGCCTTTAACGGTTCAAGGCCTCCCTAAAAGGATGGCGGTTTCATTTTGCTGAACTTGTGGATAAGAGCAATTATGTCCCAATCATTAACATTGACATTCTGTTCCGGCTGTACCGGAGGAGAAGGTGGGGGCTGTTGGTTCTGTTGTTGATCTAATCTTTCAGTTATTAATTCCATCATTCTTTCCAGTCTTGCCATTCTTGCCTCAGAGAATGAGGATTCAGATTCATTTGCAGTTCTTGTATTATCCATTTCACTATAAGCAGTTATAGCAATTATTAACATAAGCAGTTGCATACTTAAACAGTTTATCACATTAGCATATATTCAGTCATGTCATAGCCACACACTTATCATGCTCATGCAATGCCCTAATCCCTTTTCTAGGACACCCTATAGTTCATTTGGACACGTGTGTGCGGTATAACTCGTGGTAAGTATCGCTCTGATACCACTCTGTCGCGACCCAAACCTGCCCCTATGGGTTTAGCACCGTAACTGGCCAGTAATCCGCGATTACCGAAGGCCAGCTTAACAGTAAGATAATAAGACAGAGTACAGGGGCCTGGCGGAAGCCAAAACAGTAAATAAACAATGTCCAATGAGCTGTGAGTCTGTATGCAAAAAGACTTTTCATACATATACATAAACAGTGCGAACCAGTATGCACAACGTTTACAGTCGATCAGAACAGGAACCTAATCCCTATTAAACAGTACAGTACGAAAACATTCAGTCTATACAATTATACAAAACAGATACGGAGACAGACGGGGGAAATTGAAACACCCCAAAGCCATAGCTTGACAGGCTCGGAACCTCGCAGTGAGGCACAGTAGTTGGCTTGACAAAAAGGGAAGCCTAACCCACGCTCCTAGCTCCGGTCTGGTGCCTGAACACCTACATATATATATATATATATATAAACAATGAGCTAAAGCCCAGTGAATAACATAATGCGTATAGAGGTTAAGAATGAATGTCCTTACAGTAATGGAAACAGTTTATTAAATCAGTATTTCAGTCATTCAGTCATAACAGTCATATGTGGTACATCTATTAGCATAGCAGTACAGTAAACAGTAGGTCTTGAAAGACTGAGCAATCAATGATGGTCATCAATCTGTAAACAGTAATGGTTCCAACAAGGAAACCGACAGAGATCTCTGTAACAGTAACAGTCAGTAACAGTAGTTGTTAAGGATGCCACAATACAGTTCAGAATATAGGACATACATTCATCCAGTTAACAGTATCAATTCAAAAACAATACAGTTCAATTGTTCAGAAGATAATCATTTTTGAACATATCTTTACACAGTTGTTACTCACAGAGTTCTGGGTTATAAGCAGCTAGAGCGCGTCCCCAAATGCCAACCCTACACAGTTACAGATTGAACACACACTAAGCTACATAGTTGGGAAAACAAAGACTTAGTCCCTACTTAGACTTGGTGTGGTTCTATAACTATATCCTCATTAAGATGCCTTAAACTAGGCCTAGGAATGCCTAGGATGAAATGAGGATGCAAAGATGTACTTTTAAACACTTAGCAAAATTTTCAGAAAAACAGAGTCCCCGCTCGAGCGTCGATTACCCCGCTTGAGTGGACATGCAGACAAAGGTATCCGCTCGAGCGTGGACTTTCCCGCTCGAGCGTTCTGCAAAACAGGGCAAAAGTACTGGATGAACAAAATTCACGCCCGATGGGCGCTCGACCTCCGCTCGAGCGTGTGACTCATGCTCCCGCCCGAGCGTGCATTCCCCCACTCGAGCAGACTGTGAAACCATGCAAAGTACTAGATGCTCGAATTTCACGCTCGAGCGCCACTTTCCCCGCTCGAGCGTGAGTCCAAATTCTGGAAATTCCAGATTGGACATTCAAGCTCAAAACCAAGTTTCAATGTACCAAATTCGATTCCTTTGGGCCCATTTTCTAGAAAACATTTGTAAATACATGGAATAACATGATTTAAAGCTCAATTTGTAAAATCAAGGCCCAAGGGTAGTTTAATTAAACTCAATTTCAAACCAAATTTCATGAATATGAAGAACATACATGAAATTGACCAATTCAAAGCTCCAAATACATGCTCAGAAGAGTCTATATCTTCAAAAACATGGTGAATTCGTAGTCTATTGTAAGAATATGAGCATGCATGTGAGGAATTATGAACCACAACCTCAAAACTTCAATATATATACATGTATGCAACAATTAAGCTACAATACAACATTATAAGCCATGTCTTGGCTCTATCTTTTAACAATCCTCTAAAACATGCTAGAAGGGACTCAAATTAAACACAAGAAGGTACAAGCTCTACCTTAGGTCTTCAATGTAAGATACACAAGCTCAATTTGCAATCTACACTTCAATTTCTATAAGTCTCCAAGAAAAACACAAGATGAACTCAATTCTCTCAATCCCTCTCTCTCTTGGTCGGCAATTACAAGGAAAGGAGCTGATGAAATGTTTTGAATGAAGTAGATTAATGCTCAAATATGTTATAATAAAGGGCCCATTAACATGGCAATTCCGTAAATAAGGCAACTTGTTTAAATTAGCCTATTTTAATCTAATTTAACCATACCAAATCACATTTTAATTAAAAATGCCATAAAATCATATAAATTCTAATGAACGCAGAACATTAATCAATTTCAGATTTGGCCGCCGATAAGGCCTTCAATCAGCAGTTTAAACATAAAAACATGAACAGATAATTAAACAGTCAAACAAGTAGAATGCAATTTAAACAGATATACTCAATCAATCAGTTTCAGATTTCAGTCAGTCAGTTCGGTATTTTGATTACTTCAGTTATCAATCATAATCAGTCTCAGTTTAGTAGTAATCAGTAGTTTATCGGTAAGCAGTGATGAGGGTTATTACACAAAGCTAATTCCATTTGGTAAGGACCAAAGCTAATTCCATTTGATAAACATCAAATCTAATTACAAGAATTTGATAAATTTGAGAGAAGTGGGGAAACATTTGCATTGGTCAACAGATAAATGCCTTTACATTCTGATAGAGAAGTTAAGGGATAATTTTATTGATAGTATTTCTTGAGGTTTGCTACGTTCCAGGGTCGAGGTATAGCTTTGCCATTCAGATCCTCTAGGTAGTAAGCGCCATTTCCAAAAGCAACTGTGACTTTATAGGGACCTTCCCAGTTAGGCTCAAGTTTGCCCTCGCCGGGCACCCTTTTGTGATCCATAACTTTCCTCAAAACCAATTCTCCTGGTGTAATTTGCCTTGGGAAAACTTTTTGGTTGTAACTCTTGATGAGCTGCTGCTGATACGCTACAAGTCTGAGCAGTGCTGCCTCTCTTCGGCCCTCTGCCATATCCAGTGCTTGTGTAATAGCTTCCTCATTACTGGTGTTCTCAAACAGTTCAGATCGAAGGGTTGGAAGACCGACTTCGAGTGGAATGACAACCTCCATTCCATAAGTTAGGGAGTAAGGTGTTTCCCTCGTTGAGCGTCGTTCTGTGGTTCGGTATGCCCATAGCACGTGGGGTAACTCTTCAACCTATTTCCCTTTGGCATGTTCAAGCCGCTTCTTCACTCCGGTGATGATGATTTTGTTTGACGCTTCTGCCTGTCCATTGCTTTGTGGGTACGCTGGAGAGGAGTTCCTATACTCAATTCTGAGGTCGGCACAAAACTTTCTGAAGACCTTACCATCAAACTGTGTTCCATTATCTACAATCAGTACCCGCGGGATGCCGAAACGCACCACCACATTTCTCATAACAAACCGCTTTGTATCTGCTTTTTTGATATTTGTCAATGCCTCGACTTCGACCCACTTAGTAAAATAGTCGGTTGCTGTGATGAAAAATCGCCTGTTCCCAGTGCCTCGCGCCAATGGTCCGACAATATCCAGGCCCCATTGGGCAAACGGCCATAGGCTGGTGAGAGGGGTAAGAGTTTTGGCTGGCTGATGAATGAATGGAGCAAACCTCTGGCATTTATCACACTTCTGTACATACTGCTGAGCATCTTGTTGCATCCGCGGCCACCAATACCCGTGAGTGAGGGCTCGGTGCGCCAGCAACCTTCCGCCAACGTGGCATCCACAAATCTCATCATGAATTTCGTAGAGAACATTCTAGACCAGATTTGGATGCATACATAGGAGGTAGGGGCCAAGATAAGAGCGTCTGTATAGCTTCCTAGATGGTGAGATCCAGAATCGAGCTGACTTATGTCTGACCTTGTTGGCTTCCCTTTTGTCTTCGGGGAGTGTACCAGATTTCAGAAAAGCAAATATCAGATCCATCCAGCTCGGCTCTAAGTTGTTGCAGAAGACTGGAGACGCAATACTCGGTTCTGGTACAAACTCAACCCAAACTTTAATGGCTTCCTTTGTATCCACTGATGAGCCGAGGCATGCCAGAGCATCAGTGTGGCTGTTTTTGTCTCGACTGATTCGTTCTACTCGTATGGATTGAAATTTTTTGAGCAGGTCCTTGGCCTTGCCTGCGTACATAGCCATTCTTTCATCTCGTGTTTCATAGATCCCAGAAAGCTAGTTTACCACTAGCTGTGAATCGCTGAAAACAAGAAACTATTCTGCACTAAAGTGTTCGGCGCAAGGTAAGCCAGCCAATAATGTTTCGTACTCGGCCTCGTTGTTTGAAGCCTTTCAACCGAGTCTGAGAGCCTGTTCCCAGATAAACCCCTCTGGTGAAATAAGTACTACTCCTGCGCCCGAGCCTCGGTTATTGGACGATCCATCAACATAAAGCTGCCAAATGTTTCCAATAAAGAGTTTCTAGGCTTCCGAAGCGCAGGGTTTTCCTTGTTCGATGGTGCTTGGCACCTGTGCCGAACACGGATCTCTTGGTTCGGTGCTCTGGGTGGGGGCAAATTCTGCGACAAAATCCGGTAAGACCTGGGCCTTGATTGCTGTCCTGGGTTGATACCGAATGTCAAACTCACCAAGCTCTATCGCCTACTTTGCTGTTCTGCCAAAGAAATCGGCTCGGCTGAATATAGATATGAGGGGAAATTCAGTGAGGACATTAATGGTATGCCCCTGGAAGTAATGATGCAGCTTTCTTGAGGCGATAAGCAGCGCGTATGCTAACTTTTCCAACGGTAGATACCGTGTCTCGGCATCTAGTAAAGTCTTGCTGACATAATAAACAGGCCTCTGTTCCTTTTCAACTTCTCGAATTAATACTGCGCTTACGGTATGATCTGAGACTGCTAGATAGAGGTACAGCTCTTCTCCTTGTTCTAGAGTGGACAACAGAGGAGGTGTACTGAGGTATCTTTTGAGGCTTTGCAGTGCTTCGGTGCATTCATTATTCCACTCAAATGCTGCCTTTTTCCTTAGAAGCTGGAAGAAAGGCTTCATCCGATCCGAGGATTTGCTAATAAACCAATTCAGTGCGGCCGCCATTCTGGCCAGCTTCTGTAATTCCTTAGCCTTTGTTGGTACTTCAAGATCCTGTATCGCTCTAATCTGATCCGGATTCACTTCAATTCCTCTATGAGTGACTATGTATCCCAAGAACTTCCCTGTTCCTACCCCGAAGGCGCATTTCGAGGCATTGAGGCGAAGCTGGTGGTTTTTCAGGATGCCAAAAACTTCTCTCAGGTCTGCAAGATGGTCTGTAGCGAACTTGCTTTTTACTACCATATCGTCTATATATGCTTCCATGGTTTTTCCTAGTTGGTCCTTGAACATCCATGTAATCATTCGTTGGTAGGTTGCCCCGGCATTCTTGAGGCCGAATGGCATTACTTTGTAGCAGTAAGTTCCCCTTGGAGTGATAAACGCTGTCTTTTCTTGATCCGGACCGAACAGCGGTATCTAATGATAACCGCTATAAGCGTCCAGAAAGCTCATGCGCTCATGCCCTGCTGTTAAGTTTACTAGTTGATCAATGCAAGGCAGCGGAAAGCTATCTTTAGGGCAGGCTTTGTTCAAGTAAGTGAAGTCAACACAAACTCTCAATTTTCCGTTCTTTTTCTTGACTACAACCGTGTTGGACAGCCATTACGGGTACTGAACTTCCCTGATTGCTCCTGAAACCAGGAGTTTTTCGACTTCTGTAATCACTGCTTCGGTGTGCTCAACTGATGATCTCCGACTTTTTTGCACAATGGGCCAAGCTAAAGGGTTGATGTTGAGCTTGTGGCAAGCAAATTCTGGGTCCAACCCTGGAGTATCATATGCTGACCATGCGAATACCTCCATATTTTCCCTCAGCAGTTCCAGCAGCTGAAGTTTCTCATCAGCGCCTAGCGAGGTACCGATAAGGAAGTACTTTTCTGGGTCGTCTTCTTTTACCAAGACTTTCTCCAAATCCTCTACTGTCTTTTCCTCTGGGGTTCCCCCTACATGTTCCAAGACTGGCTGTTCGGCCACTTCTACCGTCTGTACCCGATTGTAGAGCTGTTTTGCCTTTAATGCTGCCATGAAGCAATGTTTGGCCGCAACTTGATCCCCTGAAATCTGCTCTACTCCGTGTTCCATTGGGAAACGGATGAGCTGGTGATAGGTTGAAGGGACTGCTTCCATTCGATGAATCCACGGACGGCCTAGTATGGTGTTGTAAGGGGATGGTGTATTAATGACCAAGAACTCTATCTGAAGGGTTTTTGTCCCCGCCACGACTGGCAACACTATTCTGCCAAGCGGGCATTCTGGCTGTGAATTAAAACCGACCAGCAGGGCTGCCGCTGGGGTGAGGTGCTGCTCGGAGAGACCAAGCTTTCTGAACAAATCGTAATATAGTATGTCTGCTGCACTGCCCTGATCTACTAGGACTCGTTTTACGTCAAATCGTTTCCCAATTCCCACAGTTATAATTAATGCATCAGTATGTGGGTGCTGTATGCCTTCTAAATCTTTGCTAGTAAATGAAACTGTGCACAAGGGGGATTTAGGTACTGTACATACCTTTTTCGATGCAGGCTCCACTGACATGACCTGCCGAATTTGCGCAGCCTTAACGATCTCTTCATTCAGTGCCTCCTCAGACTCCTGAGTCGCTGTCTCGTGTATCACATTTATTATCAACCGAGGTAGATGCTCAATATTCGGTTCTGGCAGCGGGTTCCCTGGTTCGGTCGCTTCCTTATCCTTATCTATGTAACCCCGAAGGTGCCCAGCTGCTACTAAGCCTTCCAAGTGTTGCTTCAGTGCTCTGCAATTCTGGGTCATGTGCCCCCTGTCTTGATGGTAAGTGCATCTGAGCTTTTAATTGCGCCGAGCCGGATCTCCCAACATTTTCGACAGCCAAACAAAGAAGGGCTCTCTCTTGATCTTTTCCAGGATTCGATAAATCGGCTCTTTGAACACTGTCACGACGGCTTCGTGGGGTTTGGACTTATCCACTTCATTCACTGCAATCCCTCGGTGTTCTCCCCGGTCTGATCTCTTCTTATGCCGAGCTGTTTGTTCTGCTGACGCTTTCTTGATGGGCATCTGATCGTCTTCGAGACGAGCGTACTGCTCAATCCTGGCACGCAAATCTTTCAAAGCTGTGGCCGAGCGCTTGGTAAGTGATTGTCTCAGCTTACTTTCTGGGCGCAGACCATGTTTGAAGGACATAACGGCCATCTGCTCGTTGCACACATTTTCCTCCAGGTCATTGTATTCTTCCCAATACCTCATTGCATAATTGTGCAGCGTTTCCTCTTGCTCCTTTCGAAGGCCGAACAGTGTATCCGGCTCCTTCGGGATCTTAGTGTTGGAGACGAACTTGGCTAGGAACTCTTCGGAGAGCTGCTTCCAGCCATGAATCGATCTAGCGGGGAGACAATCAAACCATCGAAGTCCGGTTTCTCCCAGGCTGGATGGGAAGACTTTACACATCAGTGCCTCATTTCGGCTCCAAAGAGACATCATTTGTCTGTAGTGGCTAATATGTGTCAGCGGGTCCGACTTCCCGTCATATGAAATGAACTTTGGTGGGGTGAATTTCTTTGGAGGTCTCATGGTCTCGATCTCCGGGGAGAACGGTGAAGAGAAGAACCTATCTAGCGCTCGGTGTTCCCTCTAGTGAACAGTACGGTCCAGATGATCCCGACGTTGCTCATTCTGCCTATTGCCAATCAACCAAGTACGAAGGTCCTGAGGAGGGTATTCGGTCTGTTGACTAACGGTCTTCAGCCTCTTGGCCCTTTGCCGGCGTGACCCACGGGTGTGACTGCTTGCCGCCTCACTCTGTACTGGGATAGGCTGGCTTTGTTGTCCAGATTCATTCTTGGGGAACTTCTTCACTAGTGGCTCTCTGGATGAGCTCCTCCGTCGCAAACGAGAGGGCTCCGCTTCCGTCTTCTTTTCTGTTGGATCGCCCAGCACCTTCGTAAGTTGGGCTTTCAACTCCTGTATCTCCATCCCCATGGAGTCTATGATGCAGTCTCTATAATCCTTTTCCAGAAGAAAGTGATGAGAGGAGCCTCTAGCGAAGAGTAATCGGTGATCGATGGATTCAGGGGTTCGATTATTGTTTCTAGTTTGTTCCTCCGGGACTATTGGGAGTGTCAAACCTTTGTCCTTCGTCTTCTCTGTCTGTGGAGTATGTGTTGAAGGCAGAACATTCTCAATCCCCATCGCCGGAACTGAGTGCAAAGCTCAGAGATGAAGTGGTCCACGCTCACCGCAGCAATTGCGCGTACTGGATTCCGCACTAGATGAAAGTGGATCGGAGCTCCGCTCTCAGTTGGACTATCCAGGGACTAAGGTTCCTGCCACAGGAAGCACCGTCAGAGCTGCCCGGCCGGGGTTGGCCGGATAACCCTCCGGTGTGGGAATTGGCAGTCGGAGAAGGAGTGTATAGAGGGTTCAATTTGTATATAAGTGTTGTTTAGCTTGGAATAGTTCAGTTACCTTCAATGTGAAGTTCATGTTGTATATATAGTGTTCCTTGCTTGCTTCTCAAAGTGGATTCATGGAGCTTGGATACTGCCAGGTGTCCTTTTGGCATTGCTCATGGTGGGGGACCACCTGTTAGTTGCCAATAAATGCATATACTCATTGTAGTCATGCTGATAACAAACCACATTCCTTTGGCTCAACAACTTCCATAATTCTAGGTGTGGGGGACCAGCTAAGGTGGCAACCTGCACATGCACACGTTCACAACTTCCACGTTTCCTTGCGAGGTTTCCTCAGCTTGGTACCGATGTTCCTTAGCTCGGCGTCATTATGCCTTGTCTCGGCCTTTCACAGGATCATTCATTGAAATGGGCTAATCCATTTGGATATCTTTGTATGGGCTCGGCCTATTTTCTGTTCGGCGCAAAGGTTCAGTCTCGTAGCTCGGCCCAGCCCAGGACCACGGCTGCGGGTTGGGCCCAAGTGCTTGAGGACTTGGGTGGACTGTTGATCATGAAGTTGGGCTCAATTGGCTTGCCCATATACTCATCCAACCCACTTGGATTCGGGCTTCAGTGGATTGGGCCGGCCCAAGATTTGGACTTGACCCATTTCACTTTTAGCCCCTTCAATTTTATATTTTTTTAGAGTAAAAATAAAATTTAAAAATATCTTTTTCATACTTATTTTTAAAAAAATGCAGTTTCTAGTTTTTTAAAATAAAATTAAAAAAAATTATTCAAAAATTGAAACGAAACAGATATCTAGTCCACCTTTTTAATGTTTGAATCTATTTTTAACTTATGGGTAGACTCTTTGATCAAATGAGACAACTGATAAACTATTGTGATAGTTACGGCTCATAATAATTCCACACATAAAAGAAGACACATCTAAACAAAAGTTATAACTCAACTTGCATAGAAACAACCAAGCAATTTCATAGTTGTTATGTATGATAGAGAAAGATGACAATGAAATTTTTAAGAAAAAATTTAAATAAATAATAGTGTGTAGGATTGGTCCATCATTCTCAATCAATTAGACTGGGCTAAAATATTTTTATGGTGTGAATTTGGAATGAGTGTTTCAAACCTCGCGTTAGAAAAAAAAGTGGGTCCTTTCACATGGGACATGACAATGATAGTTTTGGTTTGACATTCAATTTAATTTTTAATTTTTATTTATTTTTCTTTTAATTATTCACATTAAGCGTTCATCAACTATTAGTGAGTATCGATTCATCTTTCATCTAAGAACTATTAGTGAATATCGATTTATATTTTGACTCCCTTAACTATAAAAATATATCACTTTCACTCCTTGCAAATAATTTTCAAATCTCCTCCAAAAGGGATGTATTAGTACAATTTTCGTAATTGAGAGGGTTAATATATACGGTTTTATAAATGAGGGAAATAAAATGATATTCATTAATAGTTGATGGATTCTTAGTGTAATTAACTTTTTTTTTTTATAAATAAAATTGTGTTAATTTATTTATTTTTTACTTTCCAAGTCACTCTACTGTAAAAGAAAACAAAAGGCAAATTTTTTTTGAAAAGATTAAAAAAAATTCACTTAAGATAAAAAAGAAAAGAAAAAAGTCGAAAAAGCTAACCCTTTTTTTTTTAACTTTTAGTGGATTTTTTTTTTAATTTACTTTTTTAGTTTGTTTAATTGAGTAAAATCTAAAAGTGCAATTTTTTTAAAAAAATTACTAAAGAAGAAAAAAAATCAACAAAAAAGTCGTTAAAACAGCCAATCCTACACACCATTACTATTTGTCAAGTAATGTTATATAAATAAGGGTTATGCTACAGACCTCCAGTACGGGGACCCCCAGTGACGTGTCGCACTGGGGTTGGCCGGAAATCCAAAAAAAAAAAAAAAAAAAAAGTCTTTTTGCCCAATAGGAGCCGACCCCAGCACCCCAGCTGGGTCCAAGTCATTTTTCTATAAATAAATTTAATAATATGACCATTAGGTTGCTTTTATTATTTAATTTTCACAAGTGTATTTGAATTGTTGTTTTTATTTATTTCCAGTAATCTATTTAGCCTCCGTTTGGGAAGTGGGTTGGCTTTTTGGCTTTTTTGGCTATTTTAGCCTGGGCTTAAAAGTTTGGTTTGGGAAGGGCTTTTTGGCTTTTTGGCTTTTTTGACTTTTTTTGTGAGAGAGGAGTGTAATGATTATGGGTTGGATGTGATGTTTTGTTTTTTGTGGCTAAAAAAGCCTATTTTGTCTTTTGTGGCTAAAATGGCCAAAAAGCCTGGCTTTTTGGCTTCCCAAACGGAGGCTTAAGGCTGGTTCTGGGAATTACTACCCGTGACCTTCTATCGTCACGTGACACTCAATGATAATAGTTATCAACAATCACCTCTAGCCATAGTTTTTTTGCCAGTCACCTTCTGAGCCAAGGTTCTCTCCTTGCAGTCTTGTGCTTGTGTTTGTCCTTGTAGGCCTTCGGGTCTACTTTTAGACCCAATTTTAATAATTCGAATCGTTCATATTTTATGATTTATTCAGTATATCATACCTGTAAAAAATCAAGTTGATCGGATATCAGAAAGTATATGTTCGGAAAACTGTTTATTAAATTATTTAAAAAATAGTTTTCAGTTCAATTTTTCAAACACATACTTTCTGATATCCGATCAACTTAATTTTTTACAGGTATGTTATACTGAATAAATCATAAAATATGAAACGGTTCGGATTATCAAAATTGGGCCTAAAAGTAGACCCGAAGACCTGCAAGGACGAGCGCAAGTATAATGACTGCAAGGAGAGGATCCTCATTCGTCACGTTCTATCGCCAAACACTACCTTCAACAACTTATTAATATATATATATTTTTTTTTTATTATTTCTATGTACAAATTTTTTTGAGGGGGGCTTTTTTTATGTTTTTTTTTTTTTAATAAAAAATTAAAAACAGCACACTCAAAACTATTCAAACGTTGTTAAATTCAAAGGACAACAAGAGAGAGCAAGTTGGACCCAAATTTCCAGAAAGAGATGGGCAATTGTACAAGTCAAGTCATCCGACATGGAAAATGGTTTCACGTGTCATCATGAAATGGAAATCAAAATGCAAAATTTTTTCCAAATCTCGCGTGATCGGTGGGCCCTTCTTAATTCCTTTTCATGCTAAGAAAGACAAAGTGGTGATCCAAAATTGAAAGAAAGATATTTTCCATATGGTTTTCCCATTTCTCTCGGTAAAATCTTTTGGTGATAAATACTATACTTTTAAATAACGGTATTAAAATATATATTAATATTAGTGATATAATTATGTATATTATTAAATATTGGAATGCTATAGATAGTATTGGTCTAGGTATTATTGAATTGTGACAGTTGATTACATATATATAATTGATGATATTCAAATCCGGTCTATAATAATTTTATATATCTTTCAACTTCAAACATCAATTCTTTAAAATGTATGTTAAGATGGGCAAATTTAACCAATATATAACTTCTTTTTTCTTTTCTTTTTAGGGGATGAGAAGCTTTATTTATTGCAATAAAAATCGAATCCAAGCTTTACGCTTCTTAAGATAGCACCTCTACTACCATGCCACTTCGTAAGATAGCACCTTTACTACCAAGCCAACCCGCTGATTTTACACCTACATATAACGCAACAGAGGCCATTATTATCTTTTAATATTCTCATATTAATGTTTTATTTTTCTTTTTCTTTTTTTGCATTCCAATTTTTTAAGAGTGTTATCAATTGAATCAAATTAAAAAATTTAAAAATAAAATTGATGCAATTAAAACTCTGCAGGTAAATTGATTCAAAAAAAACATACTACAAAGATCATTGGTATAATTGGCCCTAAAAATTAAAACAATTCAAGAAAACTTTGAAAGTCTCCACTTGATTCCCAGAGACTCACCCAGTCACCCACACGGCCAATCCCAACCCTAGTCAAAAAAAAAAAGAAAAAAAAGAAAAAAGAGTACGCATACTCAAAAATTTACTCGACATTTTAATGAAAGTTGGATTATCCAACTTTTTCTTTCTCTTTTTCTTTTTCTGGCTAGTGATTATCTAACTTAAAGAACTGATTTTGATCCAATTTCTGATTTTAATATTTGGACAAGTCAAAAGAAATTATTAAAGGGGGATGAATTGTAAGAAGATTTACAGTTTGGTGAATTGTTCAAAAAATAAAACAAAATAAAAAGACAACTAGCCAAAATCTGAACACACACACACACGCACAAAAAAGGGAGAAATTATCACTCAGTGATAACAATTGAAATTTATTATAAATTTATGATTTTAATTATTAATATCTATAAAATTTAACACTTATTTGTAATTATTTTTTAAAAACCCAACTGAATTGTAATTTTTTCAAAAAAAATTCCATTTGGATAAATGGAATTGATAGAGGTTAAATTAAAACTTAATGAAAATATATGAGAGTTGGATTATTATAAATAGATTGAGAAAACTAAAGGGAACAGTAGAGTAGAGTAAGAAACTATGATTTGTGTAGAACTATATAATCATTAAATTGAAGAATTTGAAATAACTTACTTTCACATTATTTTTTTGCAACTCCATCATAATCCCATCATCTTATAGCTCTCAAGTTCAATATTTAATTCAAATACAAGTTTGAGCTATTTTTCTTAAAAGATTATTAGTGTCTAAATCATTTTGTTTCAAATTTTATACATAAAATTTATACAAAATGAATTGTTGAGTCACAGCAATGAATATTTTGACTTCATATGAAAATAATACAGTAGATCATACCATTCTGTATGAAATTTTATATAAAAAATTTAAAAAATATATATTTATTTGTTTAGCATGACCCTTGCCATGACTAATAAGTGCTATTTAATTGATGCACTGTGTTTATCTATGGTTGGTTGGATATAATTTCTATTATTGACTCTCTTTTTTCCCCTTTTAATTGAGCAATTTATGGAAAATGATTTGTCTCCCTAAAAATGCCCCCTTAATCCCCCTAATGTCTAAAACGACGTCGTTTTGGGCATTTTTTTTTTTTTTTTTTTGCCTTGGTTTGAAATTTAGGGGGATTAGGGGGTCAAAAATTAGGGAATGTAGCAAGGCCCTTTATTATTCACTCTTTATGTGCTAAGTGCATGTCCACCCTAAAATATAGCTGGATCACAAGAAGTTGATAATGTTTTGCCTACTTACCAAAAAACACACATTTGATGCATGTCTATGCACCTTTCCAAGCAAAGAAGAAATAATGGAAGAAAGAGAGGAATCATGTCACTTTTTGTATTCTGCTTTCTTTTCCCTCCCTCTCTTTTTCTTTTCTTTTCTTTCAGAGTAAAAATATTTTAATTAGCAGGGGACACATGTTAGTGTTATCCTTTTGAATCTGGACTAGCTATAGTGAGGAGAATTGTAGGAATCAACCCCAAATCCATGATGAGATTCTCCTTTTGTTTAATGAATTGTTATGAAAAGAAAGTTAAAAAAACAAAAACCAGTACTTGATTTGGTCTTATAAAATCCACCAAACTATTTGGTCAATGGAAACTTTTAAAGGCCTATACTTTTTAACTATTTGTTTACTAGGTGATTGTTGGCTTATAAATTAATCACTTAATAACACATGCTCAAGTGCTTAACTAGGGTAGATTTATTAATGTAATATTCTTACTTTGGGTGTGATCCGTCACACTAAATTTGAATTTACATCACACGCTTTCAAGTGTTTTTCTCAAAAAATTTAATAAAGTTCAATAAAATCATAATAAAAGATTTTTTTATAAGTTAGAGCATACCAACCGTTATAGTAGTAATTAACTATAATATACATCTCTTAAAAAGATGCATATCATATGCATGCACTATGATTTTTAATGGTTAGATCTTTGTAAATGAACCTTAACTATTTATTTGATTAACAACTAATGCCATTGTATGTCCTAACAAAACACCATTTGATTCACAAAAATTAAAATAAAATAAAATAAAACAACGGCAATAACAACAATAGTGTGGATCATATAACAAAAAAATATTATGGGTTATAGTCAAATATTACAAAATTCAAAACCATGTTAATTTGACATATATGTGACCCCATAATTACTTAAAACCATGATGTGGCATAACAAATTCCATTAAAATCATAGTTGAAGATCACTAGAATTATAACTGGAGTATGATACACAAATCATCAATTTCATTTCCAATCCCATCCTCTACTCGCATACAATTTTCATTTTGCCACATCATTAAAATATAAAACAAAAATATATAAAATATAAAATAATACATTATGTGAAGCAGATGATGCTATGCAGATTTTACGCAAAAAGTCTTGCAATCAACTCTTGACTAGCCTATTTCTTATATCCTTCTTTAAAAAGGCTTTGTCACATAGGCGTAATTTTTGGATTAAAAGCTATAAGGAGCTGAAACTGAAACTGAAACTTCAGAGATCATTCTTAAGTGGTTGCTACATAGCAGGTCATTCATTCATGTAACGGTAAGTTACGGACTCGCACACAAGTGAGAATTTGAATTCACACTCTTGACACTAGGTATGATTCGCACAAGTTTAAAAGGTTCGTCTTACCAATCATATGTGTTGTTATCCGAATGACTAATCTTAGAGAGAGCAAAATCTAAAATCTCAAAATTTATACTCAAAATCTTACTAAAGTGTCACACCGCTCAGTTATATCCTTCTTTCAAATGTCACGTTTTTTTTTATTTTATTTTATTTTATTTTATTTTTTAGATTTGTTCAAATGTCATGTTAAAGTAGAGTGCAATAGCTTGGGTTGGTAGAAAATTGTTGGGCAGTCATTATTGTTGCTTTGAAACTGCTGACCGCTGCGTCTCTGTCTCATAAATCCTCTTTTGTAGTAGTACAATGTAGGGGAAAACTCAGGTGCTCAAACATAGCCTCATACTATGTAAAATTATTATATGTTTTCAAAGTATTATATGATATTATATGATATTATTTACGTAATATTTTTGACAAAATAAAAAATCGCACAACATATTAAATAAAAGTGAGTCATTCTTTATCACCTATGACATATTAGTGACATAGGTGACATATTAGTGCGTCATTTTTTGATTTATGTCATATTTGTGACATATAAATGAGTCATTCTTTATCTCCTATGTATCTAATAAAAGTGAGTTAATATGTCACACTTGCAAAAAATTTCACTACATAATTAGTTTGAAGCACCACATAAATAATGCCATATCCATCTAAAAAAGTCACATTTTTTTTGAATTTTTTTATTCTTAACAATTTTTCTTTTAAATGTGTTAAAAAATTTTACTTTTTCAATCTATCTAGTATAGAAAAAATTTTAAAATAAAATATATATATTCAAAAAATGTTCACTAAATACAAAAATACATATATCAAAAAACCTCAAAAGTCAACTTTTTTTTTTTTTTTTTGTCTTTCTAAAAAAAAATTCTAACTTTTATTTATTTATTTATTTTTTGTTGATCTAGTTGAGTAGATTCTAAAATTCTAAAGTTTTTTGAATTGTTTTTTATAAAAAAAAGTTCAAAAAAATTACTTAAAGAACCAATCCTAAACCACCCCTTAATGTTTCGCAAATTATTCAGTGCGTTTGGTTTGAGTTTTCTGAATTAAGTTTTTTGAAAATTGAGTTTTTTGGTTTTCGTATTCTTTTGTTTTTAGTGAATATTTTTTAAATTTTAAACATTTTTTTTACTTTTTTAGATGCACCTTAGATGTATCTAAAAAGTAAAAAATTTGTGAAAAAATATTTTAAAAAATTAATAAATACATAAAAATACAAAAAATGTACTGAATTCTTGTATTTTTGGTATTTAGTGAATTTTTAAAAGATTTTTTTTACAATTTTTTTACTTTTTAGGTGTATTTATGTTAGGTGTGTCTAAAAAGTAAAAAAATTGTTTAAAATATTAAAAAAATTCAGTAAAAACAAAAAAACACGAAAAATAAGAATATAAAATTTTTTGAAAAGTATTTTCTGAAAAATAAAAACAACCAAGCTGATTACTATCATCAAGTCCACTTTGTGGCTGAAGGTTTGGCTTTACGGGCCCAATAATGCCTGCTTACTTTTTGGGCCTAGTCTCAGAGTAGATAGGCCTATAAATGGTTAGTTCAATGTACTAATATTGTTGGGCCTGATTCTTTTAAAAGGTTGGGTTTGTCCAATTAGAAGCACAGAAGTGTGAGCACAACTTTTACTAAGCCCACCCACCATTTCGAACAAAAGTACATAATTTAAATTAAAAGTCTTGTGTTGGTGACAAAACTACCTGGTTCAATTCACTCACTATCTTTTTTTCTTTTTTTTTAATCTAATACAGGTGAGTGAATATTGTCTACCTATAAGATTTTTCTTAGAAACAGCATGTGGACAATGCAATGCCATACTTCAGGATTGCTTAGGTTTTTAGAAATTTTTTAGATTTTATAATGTGAAAAAAATAAAATTAATGTGTCTGAAAATGATTTTTTTAGTTATATCGAAAATTATGAATTACATGTTTGACTTTTTTTTTAGTAATTTTTTTAACATGTTAATGACTTTTTGACTTTTTTTTTATTATAAATATTTTAACCAAAAAAACGAAGTTAAAAGTATTGTTGTATGAGGAAAATAAGATGCTAATTCCAAGGATAAATAAAGATATTCACAAACAAAATTCTAAATACAAAATTACTCTCTCTTAGTTAGATTTTTGTGGGGGTGATTATTCAGTATTTTCGGATTATGGACACGTGGTACTCCATAATGTTTTGATTGGTAAAGAGGAAGAGGGACCCATGATTTATGTTGACAATGGAGGAACAATATGGGGCTAAGTAATTGATGATTGGTTTGAAATATGGTCACGTGGTGTCTCGGAATTATTGAATAATTTTCCATTTCTGTGTTGCTTCTAGCATCATTTTTCTAGGTGTCTGGAACTAGACTTATGTGCCCAGATTTGTGTCTAGAAATTGAGTGTATGGTAAAGATTAAATGAGTGTAGTGTGAGTTTTTGTAAAATAAATCTAGGCCATATAAATATTTCTTAATAAAATTTCTTAGTATTTTTTTTTTTAAAATTTTAGCACACAAAATAGAGTGCTGTTATTAGCACCTACCAAAATTCTTTGGATCTCCCATTTCTTTGGACCCCAACCCTAAACCCTAAATTTTAATAATATTTTTTTGGGCACCCCACTTATTACCAAATCTACCCATATTCATAATATTTTCACAATGAAATGCACACCCACCTAATTTTTCATCCCTTTTCTTCCCTGACTCACTCAATCTTCAGAGTTTGGAGCTTTGGTCCAGTATAGAATTCTTGGACCCCAACCCTCCATCACTCTCGTCGTTGTCTCGGCCGTCAACGGAGCATTCCAAAGACTCTCATCTTCTCTGAACGCTCTCCGTATCGCCGAATCAGTAACCTCTCTCATTCTCTCATCATCATCTTCTTCGTTGCTTTTTGTATCTTCGTCATCGCTGAGATCGATCGAAGATACTCCAATTTCTACGGGATTTGTATAACCGTTTGCAAGATGAGGAAAAACAGAATCGTCGTCTAAATCGCCATCAGAATTCTGAATGTAGCCCAAAACAATTTGTTCACCACTGTGTAGCCGAAAAAATGTATTTTGTTCAGAACTGTTTTGTCGAACAATAATGATCCTGTCAGCATTGTATGTCCGAACAAAATTTGTTCATCACTGTGTAACTTGAATCCATTCCAATTCACAACTTAAAATAACATGAATTAAATCCATTCAAAATACATAACTTAAATCCATTCCAATTCACTCTTTTCCATTCTAAGTTAGTTTAACAAAGAAAATTACATAACTGACTATCTGCATTAATGTTCGGAACCTATGTATTAAACGAAAGAATTATGTTCAGTACTATATTACCGAACATAATTCTAACAGTTAGCAAACCAGTACCGAACAGCTCGAACGAAACAAGAACGGCCGAAAACGACCGAGAATGTTAATGCAAGACAGATAAACTTATAAGATAATGAAGTATACGTTATACTTGAAGCAAAACTTTCAAGTTCAATAGCGTTGATGATGGTAATGAAGATGACACATTCAAGATTTAAGATGATTATGAAAAATAATAGATTTAGGGTTTATATTAGTTGGTTATGAAAAGTAATAGGTTTAGGATTTACAAACATAGAATACATATAGTTGGAGTGGGGGTGGGGGTGGAAGTGGGGGTGGGGGTCCAATATTATAGAGTATTAGTTCTTATTGATAGGTAGGTGTTCCATTTAATAATATCTTTTAATGTAATTTTACTTTAGGGTATAATTGTAATAAAAAAAAATTATAAAATGCGGGGTCTAAAGAATAGCAGCACTCCACAAAATATTCATGTATATTGTCAAGATCATATATATTTCTATACAAGTAATATACATAAAGATCAATATTTATAACTTTCAAGTGAGCTCTTGCTCACTAAACTTTTGATAATTTCCCAGCAAAATCAAGCTCATACAACCCCCAAACCAATCCCACCGATCCCACACCACCACCGGCACAGGCCCAAACAACCACAACAGCAAAGAAAAGGTTATGCAAAGCACTCTGTTTCCAACAACAGCCAACACAAACCCTCTCTCCACCATCCTCTCAGTGTGTCCCTGAGACGAAAACCGATCACCCGACTCATTGTTTATCAAAAAGCTCGAATCGACCAAGCACCCGAGAGCTATGGAGCTGCAGAGAAAACTTACAAAAGAAAACACCGAGGCCGAGCCGTACTTCACTGCTAGGATCTTACTGGACTGTGACCGAAAATGGAGTTGGTGAAGAGGTGGGTGGCGGTGTAGGTACTGTTGGTTAGGGCTGCTAGTGAGAGAGTTAGGAGGATGGAGACTGTGGATGTGAGGATTGTGGCCATTAATGTGTTTCTCAAGCTTTAGACTGCTAGCATGCCCATCTTATCATCACCCTGAAAACACAGTATGAGGAGATGAATCAGTATTAGTTCTGATATAACTGTATCAGAAGTATTAATAGGTCAAGTTTTTTGATGAGTTAGAAGCAAGGTTTTGAAAAACGGTTGCGGTCGCCGTAATGGTGGCGGTGACGCGGTTGCGGTTGCGGGGTGTAAAGGCCGTAGCGTAACAGTTGCGGTAATCGGAACCGTGAATTTTTTTATTTTTCGCACAATTTTAAAAAACTTACCGATACGCATATTTTTTCCCATAATCATATTTATTGGGTTTTAAAATAAATATTGATCAATTTTTGTAAATTTTTAAAATATGATCCAATATATTTTATATTTTTAAATCACTATAAACTGAGTTTTTACATTTTATTTTAATAATTAATGACTTTATATGTCTTAAATCCATATTATGCTTGTGGCAACAAATTTTTTTTTTATTAGACTTAGATGTATAAAATTATTTTTTTAATTATTATACTTGTGGAAGCATATGCAACTTTTAATTCGAATAGTTTTAAAAAATAAATTATACATACTAATGTAATCATATAAAAATTAAAAAATAAATTATAAAGAAATTTTTTTTGCTTGGGTTTGGATCACTTGAATATTCATTCTCTTTTTGAATAACTAGTAAATAAAAATAAAATAAACTAATCAAAAAAAATTGACATGTATAAAAAATGTATAATTATAGGTGTTATGTTTTCTAGATATTTTACAAAAAAAAATCAATCACTAAACAATGACAAAAGTACAAGAATAAATAATAACCTATATATATATATAAATAGATAATGACCACACTTATTA